>JAAXYW010001473.1:0-21360 GCA_036851895.1 Orthonychiurus folsomi | reverse complement strand
CCCTCGTCGTCATCGTCGTCGCCTCCAACAAGCAAATGCGGAACACAACAAATCTGCTCATCATTAACCTTGCAATTGCAGACCTCCTCTTCGTCATATTCTGTGTCCCATTTACAGCCACGGACTACGTCCTCTACTATTGGCCATTCGGAGAGACCTGGTGCAAAATGGTCCAGTACCTGATCATCGTGACAGCATATGCGAGTGTACTCACCCTCGTCCTCATGTCCATCGACAGATTTCTGGCTGTCGTCTACCCCGTCGAATCCATCTCCATTCGAACGGAACAAAATACTTTAATGGCAATTGCAGTCACTTGGATGATTATTCTCCTTGCCTGCATCCCTGCCTTTATTGCTCATGGACTTCAGGTGTTCGAGTGAGTCGTTTTTCATTAATATTGGATTTAAATTCTCCTTACATATGTAAGACTGAACTGAGAATTTGGCATCAAAAATTAAAATTAGGTATTTTGGGTTTAACATTAGCATTTGGGGTATTTCCTTATTATCTGGAATCTCACTGGCTGTAGTTGAGTAATTGTCTTAAGGTACATCAAAAACTTATCACTTCTACATTTATTACTACAACAATGAAATCAATGTTGTTTTGAGCGGTGAGCAAATCAAATTCGCAATCTCATTCTTGGAGTAATCAAATAACACACGTCCACGTCACGACCCAAACAGCGCGAGCGGAGCGCCTGATAATAAATATGATTAGCTCCCTTAATTTTGTTTGTCATCATATGACACCGACACCAAATACGACAACATGGCATGGCATGGATTGGCAAATTCCCATTGCTGTTTGTGTGAGCGAGGACGGGAATTGATATTTAATATTTGTACTTATGCTACATACGCAGTAAACCAAATTGAATTACAATTTGGACGGATGAATCCTGCTCTTAATGACTTCACGGCTACCGTACAGTGCAGTGCCATGCCATACTATTTACACAGTAGCATCAATTTATATTATAATCAGGTGTAATGACTTGAGGTACGATGTATACTACAGTACAGTACATGAACTTCCATATCACATTTTACACACATGAACAGTGAATAGCACACCAAATTCAATTTCCGAGTGCGAATGATACAAATTGCATTATTATTCCATGTCAACTATGATCCCGTACCCGTAATTTTTTTGTACTTCAATTTGTCAAAGCCAAATTACTTTACAAAAATTCCACGTGCCGTCGCCCACGCCACGCTTGCATGTCGTCGCCCGGCCACGTACAATAGCAACGGCTCGCAAAACTTTCTCTGCCTGACAATGTGACTACATTAATTGGCAAGGAAAGTTTTCCCCGTGTCAAAAACCACTACACAACTTGCAAAGTACACATAATATTCAGAGGAATAAATATTTGCTTTGAAGATTTCCGTCGTCCTTCATGGCGTGCACAAATTCGAATGTGAATGGACTTTCCGGATCCTATGCCGTAGTCGTGCTGTATGTCGTCGTCGTGAATCGGATATTTGCATTTGTCTGGCTTCCGTGTCGTCTGTCAAGTCTGTTTGAACATTCGCGGCCTCACATCAAATCCAATTCACAGAGATTGCATGGATATGTCACATAATTCATGAATGACGTGAATGGACGTGACAACCGATCCAATAAAACTCCTTCAGATATGAATCCGATCATGCATATTCGTACATCAAGTTAAACTTCTGTCCGTAGTTGAATTTGAATTCATAAACATTTTTTTAAGGGAGTTTGACTCATGATTGAATCCTGCATTCTATTTGTGGCATCGGCTGAAGTCTGCAATCTGCAAAACAGTTTACAAGGGAAATGCTCACGCTGTAGCACTCCGATTTTGACAGCATTTTTCATCTTAAGTTTCAGATCGGCAAAATTGCATTACTCCATATGCCCGCCATACATGTTGGACGGATTGAAAGTTAAGACATGGGTCTATACAAGGTAAATAGATATACATTAAATAGATATACAGATTACCTTGGGTCTATAGTAATTCTAAGCCGAAGGGCGTGCAAAATGTACAGAAATTTTTTTAAAAGCAGCTTATGGCGGCAGCGTAGCTTGCAAATTTTTGGAATTTCAAATTCCAAATTTGATCGCACGTGCAATTTTTTTGGTATTTGGTTTCTTTTCTCGCTCCCGCGCCCATCAAGATTTTAGCAAATTTTGTTAATTAGTCCCGCGCTATCATTAGTTTAGGGCGGCGTTTTTTAAGCCAAAAATAAAAATCCCACAATAACTTTCAAAATCAAAAAATTTGCTAACTTAATTGTTGTTTTTGAATAATTAATAATTTGATAACTCAGTTTGCACAAGAGTGCTAGCTATACCACAAGAAATTTACCCATATCTGAGTAGTACAACAGTGGTACATCCCTCGCGAGTCAACATATCACAAATTCACAAGTGATTATTTATCACGTCTGCTTGGCATCCATGGGTTCCAGTCGCATTTCATTGTACTCAATAGCAAAAAAATATCTGCTCGCAATTTGTATTCGGAATTCACAACATAACAACCTCCATACTTCCATAACTTACTATGTACCTACTACTCACATTTGCAAAGCAGCATATTTGCCCCGTGCGGATATTTTATGTTTTCTTTGGACGAAATGCGCAACAACATATTTTGCACGTCTTAAATCCGAATTGCCCAAAGATTTCCTACACTTGTCGCTTGTACTAAAAATTCTGGATCCAATATTTTATTATTCCAACCGGACATGGCGTACGCGTACGTACGTGGGCTGTATGGATTTTAGGATTTTGTGAGCAACATGACTGGGAATGACACGCCGCGATCAAAGGCTGAATCTTTAAAAAAAGGAATTGAATTTTGGATCAAAGATACGAACTGGGATCGGAGGAGTGAAGTCCGAGTGGTCGCACGGGACCAGTTGGCTAGGGAATTTTCTTCTGGCCAATCCAATGAAATGGAAATTCACACTAACGCTTTGAGCTACGGAAGGAAGGAAGAAATAAATATTTACGAGGTATAAAACCAGGATCAACATGCCATGACACATTCACATAGTCCATCCATAGGGATGTACGCAGTACGCCTCCCACTCCCACCAAATTTTGTCACAAACATGCCGTGCACTTACGTACTACGTACGCGACACGCGGCAGTTTTTGAATTTTTATGAATCTTTTCAATTTCCACTTTAAATGGAAGTGGATTTTGAGTTTTAGATTCAAAGGGTGGAATGATTTTCACATTTGCCCTGTAATTTGGATGCAAAAAAGTTCACTTTCATACGTGTGGGTGGACATTGTCAAAACAATTTCCCATGTAACTCAAATAGCAGCAAATCATTCGTGACAATATGATGCAACAAAATAAAATGCATTATGGCAGTGGGGGGGGGTATATATTAACTCGAGGCAAAGAAATATAGCATGACGCTATATTGTATTTTGCACTACGTACGCGCACCGTGCTGAGGAAAAAATTTCGTAATTTTTATTTCCTCTGCAAAAATATTGTGGTAGTCAAACGAATTCCGTACTTCAAAGAAAGTCTTTAATGAGGGAGCCCTGCAAGTTTACATACATCAGACTAGACTCAGGGATGAGCCGCAAATTCTGCTGCGCGTAATGCTTATGTATTACGTATGGGTTTGCCATTATGATGCATCACCGCGGGAACCTTATTCCGGGCGTATAATGGCAATGTAATTTTCTACAAGGCTTTTTATCTTTTGTTTGATACTCTACGTAGCATATTTACATATATAGTACAGCACTGCGCGACACGGTAGTTTGGTTTTACATTTCATTTTTGTGTACGGCACGGGTATTAAATTCCTTGTCATCGCAATTCCCTATGTATGTTCAACAATTAAAAATGCTCTGAAAAGCGGGTGAACAAAATACAATGCATAAATTGCAAACCATAATGATTTATTTTAACATAACGTACAAACTTGCCTATTTTGCATGGGAGAGAAATTGAACTCAACTACAGCCAGTAAGATAGTAGCCATTTGACCCATGACTAATTTATATGTAATACATAGTAATAATAAAGCCTTTTTAAAATTAAAACCCTTCAAATTTCCAGATACGACTACGAAGTGACTGAGGTGTGTATGTTCAAGAAGGAGTACAACCACGTGGTTTTCCAGGTCATCTTCATGTTGACCTCTTACGCCATTCCCCTCGCCATCATTTGCCTCTTGTACTTCGGGATGCTGTTTCGTCTTTGGAAAAGCGTTTCCGCCGCCGGTACATCCCGCAACAGTCTCCGCGGGAAAAAGCGGGTCACACGATTGGTCGTTGTTGTCGTGGGTGTCTTCGCCGTCTGCTGGCTCCCAATCCAAGTCGTCCTCGTCCTCAAATCTCTTCAGCTCTACGACATCAATGACCTGACGGTCGCCATCCAAATCACATCCCATGTACTAGGTTACATGAATTCCTGTGTCAATCCCATCCTGTATGCGTTCCTTTCCGAGAATTTTAGGAAAGCATTTCGAAAAGTGATTCAGTGCCGATGGAATATTTGTGGGGTCACGAGTTCTTGTGGGGGTCAGACACGGTCACACTATGAACATCATTTGGGGGACAGTATGGAAGCGAATAATTTTCAAACGAATGAAACCTCATTTCTGACCTCTCACTATGAGAATGGGGTACGGCATAGTATTGTGAAAGCACATATTGCGAATAGTGATTTGTTGTAATTAGGGTATATAGTTTGAGAGATGAGAAAATTGTGAGACTGAATTGCATGTTGGATGTAATTTATTTATTCTTATAACTTTTCGGTTTTCCTAAAGCTTAAAAGAATGGTGTTTTCATAGACTGCAGATTTATTTTCTTGATTTATTATTTTTTGGTATAATTTTTACCAAAATATTTTTCAAGTCCATGAAATTGAAATTTCTGGAAATTAAGATAAAATATTTTTATTTTCATTAAAATTTTCCAATATAGCAAATTTTGTTACAAATCCTATTTTACCAGCTTAAAATTCGTTATAATTTTTCTTAAATGCAAATATTTTGCACAACTATATACTCCATTTCTGTCGTACACATGGGGGAAAGTGTACCTTATCATGCGTAAATAATCCCCTTGAATAATCTCTTTACTTTACAATCTGTTTTGTCGAATTAACGTCGAATTATTCTCCAGTTACAGACACTCATCCAGTATTTCCGGATCCCCAATCTTTTACATCCTTTCTCAACTAAGCATTAGCATTAGCATTAGCTTTCGTAAAGGAATTGGAGATTGGATTCAGTTTGTGGACGAATGGACCCATTGAGCCGAGCGTGTTCCGTTTATTTGAACAAAGGAAGGATTGGGGTCCATGGGCGCGGAAATTTCATAGTAGGTTAGGTAGCCCCACACAACGTTGTATAAAATAGGATTTTAGTGAGGGTAAGTAGGGGAATTGGAAAGTGTGGGATTAGATTTGTAATGACGTGTCCTTTCTTCCCATTATCGCATCGGCTGGAACGATATCATATTTCCTACAAATCGTAAGATTTCCAATGAATCCCGTGCCGTGGTATATGTCAAACTACGTACCCTTAACGTGCCCTTTAACATTACACAATCCATCTCATTTATTGCAAGAAAAAGCATACATGTTAAATACTGACCATGGATATTTCATAAAATATACATATAAAAATGTCGTAAATTATTATGTTTACATGATGTGAATGTGCAGCATGACGTAAGGTAGCCAATTTTGGAATTTTACAGCCATACGCCATGATATGCTCGCAGTGTGCGGTTTTGCGGGTACGCAAATACCCGGTTCTTAGCTTTAGCTTTAGCTTGTCTCATTTGGGACGGCGTGTGTGGCCGGCCATGGATGCACGCAAGCATGGGGATGCAAGTCCGGGATTAGTTTTATTGGAATTGGAAAAGAAAAATGTGAAAGACATGTATAAGAGCTGAGCCCCATTTTATACATGTCTTTGCATAATAGCACAAGGTTAAATTTTTCGCGTCATGTCAGTCAGTCAGGCGGTTGCGGTTGCATCGCACGCCACGACGCTGGAAGTAAATATTTATGACATTATGTATTCGTATTCGTTTAGCGAAAGACGAGGCGGAACTAAGGTATTTATTAAGGAAAGATTATCCATACTGGGATGTGGAGCATTAAGGGATTTAAAAAGTCCTTGCATGAATGTGTATGTGCATATAAGATACGGATGCATTCGAACTTGTAAACGGATGCCGACTTGTTAACTTTAGCTTACGGATGTAAATTTAACTTCAGGATGATGACAACCGTTACCGAGTTATGACCATGACCAAGGTTATATGTAGTTATGACGCAAATCCCAATTTAAAAATAAGAAGTTAACGACTCACGACTACCACAGATGATAATGAGAGGGAATATATTAAAATATCAACTGTTAAATAGCTTACAAATTAAATAAACATGTAATTGCATACGTTGTGTTGATTAGAATTTAAATACAAAAGTTCTATTAAAAAGTAGTGGTGATTAAAATTTAATTTTTAAATGTGTTTTTTTCCCTGATTATGTATGTAATGACCAAAATAATTGGACTAAGAACATGTATATTTTGTTAAATAAAATATTGTTTTGCCATCTCAAGAGGTTTAACATTAATTTTGTGATTTGTACTCGTCATTCTGAAGAAGGGATTTTGCAAGTCTGGGAAATGTTCGTCGTTTAGCTTGTCGCTAAGTCCATTTCATTCCAATTTGCTAGTAGGAAGGGGAAGCGGAAGGCTGGCTGCTTGCTTGCGATGCTGTTCGTGTTAAATTTAGTGTGGGAGTGTGATTCACCGCGTCAAGTAATAAAGAAAAATAAGAGTTTGGGATTTTATCCCACAATCTAGACAGATTGGTGGCAGTCGGGCAGTAAAGCCGAGGCCGGGCTCCGCCAAATGAAATGGATATTAAGCCGGTATCACCAACTGATCCGCAAGAACTCAGGACGTCGCCCGGTTTCCGAATTTAACTTGTATTTCCATAATTTTCGGAAATAATAATGGTGGAACTTCGGAACTTTTACAAATTTAGCATTTAAAATTTGTTATTGTATTTGCAAATTAGTTAAAACTAGCACATTTGCCCGTTTTGGGGACATTACTAGCGCGCTGAATGCTTAAATTAGAAATGCTAATCCCAAAATCATTGAAAGCCTTAAACCCAATCAAAATGCAATGTTTCCTACAGCAATTTTACAAGAATTCATCCATAAGCTGCACAGCTGCAGTACAAACAATCAGACCCTACCACCTGCCGGTGAGATCCATGAAACTCGCCTCTGATTGGTTGCTTAATAAATTTGAAAATCAGCGGACACACACGGAGTTAGCTAGTTAGCATTTTAATTTTTCAAAAATGCAGGAAATAATAATCAAGATTATAATTGATATTATAATTAAGGATAATCGGAGCTTGGATTTTGCTGTACTAGCTTCATAATATAAGATTAGGTAAAATTTCCGGGCATCAAGCGGGCATTTACGTCTTCGTCGTTATTTTAAGTAACATTTTCATTGCGTGCGGTGTGGTGTGGTCGAAACTCGAAACCCTCACCTGGTGTCCCACAAAGCGGGTGCTAGTGCGGTTTTGTAGCGGGTGTTTCCAGCCTCTTCGGCAAAGAAGACGTAAAGAAATCCTTACGAAATATTGTAAGATAGGGGGACGGGAATTGTATTTATGTTTCGCCATATGTTCCCGCACGCTTGAGGGAATGTGATGAGACGTTAATGACTCAAGTGGGATTTTTATTGCTTTCATTCCATTTCATGAATTTCTCTTCACGAGGTAAGAAATGTCGTGCTAACTGTGACTGAATGTTTTCCTCTCCGGCGCAGCGGATCCGTCTATCGCGAATTCCAGTTTCCCAATCTCTCGAGGCCGGGATTTTAGCACCATGGGTGTGGTGTGTCTCTTCTATAGTGCGAAATGTGGGAAAAAAATGTACTTATCCAAATGCACACAGGCAATGCTTTACAAATGCACATTTTTGGTCGCTGCCGGCAGATGTGTGAAGATGTTTTCCCGATTTTGAGTATCCAATAAATATTGCTTGTCAAAATTTTATCGTCAACTGCTGTAAATTTTAGTTAACAAGTTTTAAGTTCATTTGTTATAAACTGTTATTACAAACTTAGCTAGTAAAACCAAAAAATAAAGAGGAGCATTTCAATATGGATTTCAATCTGATCCATTGATCAAAATTAATTGATGTCATTTGAGACGTTCAATTTGACTAATGATTTGGAGTTCAAGGCTCCCCTGCATTTCCAATTATCCAATTTGCAATAATTTAAGTCATATGGAATTCATTCGGACTAGGTTTACATTATGATTAATTAGGATATTCATATGCATTTCTGGAAAGCCTGACATTCGCCAATTGTATAATATTAACTCCTGCTTCATTCGTTCAACCGCAAAATACTTTGAAAAAGAATCATAAGTTTTTTTACATGCATTTCTCCAAATGGATCCACGCCCCACAAACGCACCAGCCGAGCCTCCTATAATTTCAATTAGTCTCAATCCTGTCAGAAATCCTGGAAATTGGAAATACAAGCGAAGCAACTAATAAAAGGGGCAAAACTGGTCCACCTTTCATCTTCTTTGTCAGCTCAATTCATTTGAAGAAGACACTCCCGAAGCAAATTGCGCAAGTTATCCTGAAACAGAAAATACACTCTTTCCCTTTTGATGAAAGAATTACGTACGTACGCGTACGTACGTACAAAGAGACATGCAAGTGCAAGTAAAATACACGCGTGTACGTGATCCTTCTTATTTCCAAGATGATCCAGCACTCCACTCAGCTGAAACCCCACTCATTTCATTCCCACCAAAAGACCGGATGGAAAATGAAGGATACTTAGGGGTCAGTCAGCTTTCTTGTCTTTTAATATTAAGGGAAACGTCTTAAATTCAATAGGAATTATGAGTACGTACGCGTACGGTCCTGGACTTGGTTGGAACTAAATGGCATGTATGTACATAATGTTGCTTTGTAATTACGACTTACAGATTTCTTTTGTTGTAAACCTCCTCATAAAACCTTCACTCAAAATGTTGATTCAATGTGACTTCTTCTTGTATTGATTATTTATTTCAGTAATGTGCCTAAAGTAAAGTCTTATTTGCATCATTCTAACGCGCATGACCTACTTTACTTGGTATCCAATTTCAAAAGTAAACAAAACCGTCAAACTCGCAATTCGCATTCGAATGCCAATCATTTGCAATTTGGAATTCACCAAAATGTCTTCAGCTGAAGACACCGCACCGTGTGGGTCGCCATACACAAATGCAACATGAAATAATAATCAGAGCAGTAATGATAAGGGAATACGTACAGGAATATAATTGCTGGATTCGAATTCCCATTCTAATTTATTTTCCATTAGCTGATACGACCGTGTGTTTATTGTTCTCAAGTCATAAAATCCCCTCGAGGAAACACTATCCCAGATCAAATGCGTCTGGATTTCTTTGCCATGTCAAACCGCGCGGGTAATGATGGAGCTAGCTGTACAATGTCTGCTCCAGACTGACTGAGATTGAACTTTCTCAATAATCTTATCTGACGTGCCATATAAATGCACACGTACAGATCGCATGGAGAACTCATGCAATTAATAAGCTGCAAATCAGGCGAAAAGGAAACCGTTGTTAGTCAAGGGAATTCAGGTGGGCGGATTTAGTTAGGAAGGAGCAACGCAGAAAGTTGGATTTTTTCGGATATCCGCTATCCCACCAGCAATTATAACTTGCAACTGGAGATCGCAGAAAAAAAACATGCCGTCGGTAATTTGGGAAATAAGTAGAGCAATATCAATGGCGAGTATAAACTAGACGTTAATGTATAAAGTGCGCGGGCATATCTCTCGATTACTTGCATTTTAGGCTTGATTCTGGATTATTATGCAAGGTGTCAGGTTAATAAATGTTGTTTTGCTCAAGCAGAAAATCATTTGACATAATTAGATATGCGATATTATTGCCAGAATACATTGGGCGGAAAATTAACAGGAAATTTGATTAAAAGAATCCAGCACACTTTTTGGATTACAAATTGTAGTTTTAATGATTTTTGGAATTTAGTTTTAGTTCCTATTCCTAATCGTGTCAAAGGAAGGTAAAGCCATGAGCAATTGGCTTCTACATCTTTACATCTGCGTGCACTCCAGTATATTCTGTGAGTTCTGAGAAGACTTCATTCGCATTATACGAGGAAGTCATTACTGCAATGGAACATTGAGGTGAAAGTTTCTTTAATCTACCATTTTTTCGCAATGTTCAAGGTTAGATTAAAAAATAAACTCGCGTTTACCATAAAAATACGAATTGCTTTCCACCGCACAATGATTACATTATTCATCTCATTATACCTACTCGTTTCAAATTTAAATTGCAATTTTGGAAATTCCAATTTACAATTCACAGTTGTAGTGTTATTTTATAAGGACTTGGTCCCATCCCCACTGACTTTTTCAAATATGCGTAAGAAACGCTGTAGTTTGCAAAACAATTGGCAAATGTCTTGAACATTGGTCCGGCCCATTAAAAACGAGACAGTTGCAAAATTCTGAAACGTGATATTCTTTTTTGCCGGCTAGGCTGCCAGCTGAAATATGGATTGAGTAATTTCTCGGGGTAGAACTCGTTACATGAGAAATCTCTACGTACGCTGTACGTTACGGTCGTATGCACGCACGCAACGCACTCCGCAGTTGCACAACTTTCCGGGCTCCTGTCAGTAGAAAGCGAACTTTAGTTTTGGTAACTAATTAATGAAGGAAATGATAGAAGAGTGAGTGGGGGCAGTGGGTGTGGGGTCTCTTGAAATATTATTTTAATCATAAAGCTTGGCTCAACTCATCATCTGAGCCTAGCCACGCCACGGCCTTGACAAACTCGTTTCCATACATTACGCGTGCACCCTTAGAGGTGATTTGTCTCTTTCAAAGAACTCAACCACTCAAATTCAAGTGCACAGTTCCTTTAATTACTTTCTCTTTCCTAGTACAGATATCCATAGGGAGAATTAGAACTCTTCAAAATAAGCAGCTGGTTTGTTTTGTTTCTAAAATTAGTAGGTACAAAGAAGGGATCGACGTGCTTTACATCCTGCCGGGAAGTTATAATTGCTAGTTCCACCACAGGTTTTCTGTGTTTATATATTACATAAGCTGCAAGATAATTAGATAATTGCTGCAAAAATAAATGAATTTGATTAGTGAAACATCATAAGTTAGTATGTATGCATAACGTTGAACATATCCTTTTTGGACGAATCCGAAGTCGGAATGTACAGTGTGATAGTGAGGCAAAGGTGCTATAATTTTACATAATTCCTCCGAATTATAACCAGACCAAGTCTGGTCCACCAAACCCCTCTCACAGAGACATTCCGAAATTTCCCTCTACATAGTTAAATCAGTGCCAATGAAAGAGACTCTAATTTAAATGGAATTTTACGTCGAGGGAAGCCTAGCCTCATTCAGGTGCACAGACGGTCCGCCTCAGGAAAAACAATTTCTTAAAAACCTAAGGCACTAGACTTAATATTACTGTCGCCAGGTTAGCTGGAAGCAGAATTATGCACATTAGATTAGGTGCACCTGCATTAGTTCGCACGATACATAGTCTGGGTATCATATTACAGGAATCAGCACCACCGAACCACGTCGACTGGATCATAAGTTAGTAATACTATTAGTTGTATTCATTTACTTTTATCAAATATACCAAAATAAGTGTAAATAAAACTATAAAATCGTAGCTTTCTAAGACTGTTGCAAAAATGTGCAGCATTTTAATTGCTTCGATGACACACTTCTTGCTAATTCCTGCAAAGCAATACCAAGAAATTATTAATGGTGCAGGTGAATCACAAAACAATAGCAATAATTCCACAACTTCCTTGTCCGCTTTCTCATAGCACTAAGCCAACCAATAGCAGCTTGCCACCACATATGCCATTAACTACTAACCTAGATTGCTCGACCCAATTACTGAGAAATGATTACTTGTGACTGGCTACAGCTACGGCATTGGATTGGAAATCAGTCAAACCCGAACTTACGTTTTAAACACATTGCAAAATTCTATGACGATCACTCGGTCCGATTTTCAAACCGGGTAACAGATTGCGTTTAGTGTTTAGCATGGATAGTGACAGGACAAGAGGACGAGAACTTTTGCTAGCCTTGGCTGAGGTGAGGGCGGAAACAGACGTGCTAGTCCGGAAACTAGCCGCAAAGATGAAAAAACTGGACGAGATAAAAAAATTCCATGAAGAGTTCGAGGCTGCACATGAAAAGCTGATGAGGGATTGCAATGTTCCGGACAAGGAATTGATTTTTGAAAGGAATCTCGCGCTGGCTCAGGAAATTCTAAAAAAGTAAGATAATATAATAATATCTGTGCAATGGGTTTGGTGCAGTTAAAAAAAGCTGACTCACTTGAAGTATAATTTTGCTAATAGAATTCAAAAATTTACATCGTAGAACTATTCATTCTTACATATTTTTTCTGCTTTCAGCATGGAAAAAGTGCTTCAAGCACCAGACGAAGAATCAGACGAAGGGGATGACGAGGAAGAAGATCAATATAAAGTTGACTAAAGTTTTTAAAAAGTTCTCCCGGTTGACCAGAAGGCTTAGATATTAAGAGAAATTTGAGAAAATATATAAATAAACCAATTAGTATGCAATAATAGTTTAGCATTTTCTGGACGCGTTTGTCGAGTTTGGTTTGATTTTATGGTTAAATGCTATATTTATAATTGATATTGATTGGGCTTACGACCAACCGCAATCTAACTACAGCATAAAAAGTCGACTCTAGTAAAGTTTTGACAATTCATTTTGTCGATTTTTTTGTTTGAACAAAGTCAGCTTCGCGCTGATTTTTTTATATAGAGAGCTATTTTTACACGGATAACGCCAACTTAATAATTCGATGACCTAGTCCCTCTTTCCGTGCACTCCACACTAGAAAGAAATAAAGAAAAATTCTTTTGGCACTGAACCCTGAATAAAAGTGTCTTTTGTTTTATTTTGGAGGATACAAGATAGACGGACGTTAGGGCAGCTTTAATTTTAATTATAGATTATAAAGGCAATTACAAATGTCTGGCATATATGTATCTCCATCTGTAACTTCCAGGAGCAAACCATGCATCATGCATCGCCATCAACGTAAGCTTGAGCTAAAGGCCAGAGAACATTCTGAATTTCGAAATCAACTGTTGAACCATAAAGTAAATGCGGTCTGCCTTTTTCAATGTAAATATGTAACTAAGCAAACGCAAACCTCAGCCACTTTATTTTGAAGGGAGGTTACTTTACTATAGTAAACCACCTAAATTGTATGACCACACAATACATTGTGAATCATTTTACAAATTAGCAGCAAAATACCCGAACAAAACTACTGCGTAACAGAATGTACTGTTTTGAAGAAAGATTTAAAGATATACTATTTACAAAGAGTGCAATATACAAAGGCAGTAGTATACTGTAAAACGTATAAATAATCGCGCATATTTCCAAATATTAGTTTTCAAATTTATTTGTCTATAATTTCAATTAGTTAAAGGCTCACGGTTGTGACACCACAAAATCAACGCGAGATAGAATAAATTCAGAGCATGTTGTATTACAGTGCTCGCAACGGATCGACTCCCTGGTAGGAGTCGAGTCGGGAGCCGATCCGAAGAATAAAATCGACTCCGACTCCTTGGTATGATCCGGAGCCGAAGTGTCGGATCAGGGTTATTATCCGTAGTCGAGTCGGAGCCGGAGTCGAATCGGAGTCGATTCGGAATAAATAGCAAATCTGGTTCTGAATATTCCCATGTATTTGATCAGAATTTGAAAAATGCGATTAAGTAAAAGTTGAGTATATGTAATTTATTAGTTTTGTACTGCAACCAAGTGCCAAAAGGCTTCTCCGAAATCGAATAACTCAGAAAATTTTGAAATTCAATTCCTTGTTTTGATCTGAGCCTGCCATTGAGTAGCCCAAATGCCTATACTTTTGGGAGTCGAACTTTACGACTCCGAGTCGGCTCCAGATCGACTCCGACTCCCTTATTTTGAAATTCAATTCCTTGTTTTGATCTGAGCCTGCCATTGAGTAGCCAAAATGCCTATACTTTTGGGAGTCGAACTTTACGACTCCGAGTCGGCTCCAGATCGACTCCGACTCCCTAAAGTGAGTCAAGTCGGGAGTCGATTCGAACCACAAATTCGGCTCCGACTCTTCCAAATGTTCCCAGTCGATCCGAATATGGGTCGGATCAAAAATTTGCTGAGTCGATCCGATTCGGAGTCGGAGTCGGGAGTCGCGGATAGGGAGTCGATCCGTTGCGAGCACTGTTGTATTATGTAATGAAATTGCTTCCTTTATTCAATGAGGCTAATTAAAAATAATGATCACACTACTCTTAAAGTGCGGATTAGGAAACACTCAATCACTCTACTTAATGTCATTGTGTATGTCTTTATGTACGTCAAAGGAAATATTTTTATGCTATGCTAGCGCAGAATGTACTAATAACCTTTGCTGGCCAAAAGGCTTGGTGAGAAATGCGTTTTATCAAAAAATGTTATGCACCGGTACCTCAAATTGAATCATAATTTAATAATAAACTTGCCATTCATACAGAAATACCTTTCACACATTAAAAATATTAGGCCGGATCGTGCGCCTCCCATGTACTATTGGCACACTCTTTCGCAATTTGCAGATATTAAAGTCAGCTTATTTTGCAATCTTGTGGCGTGTCATTGTCATCTGTCACTTATGAAGTTCAAGGAAAGTCAATGTCAAGTTTGACAAGGTTTTTATTCGTCGTAAATAATAAGCATCCTTCTTATCAAATAGACACACACTAGCTGAGCCGCGCACACTTTCCCATTTCAATTCCAAAGATGAGATATACATGAACCGAGATACGAATCCAACCAATCCGCAGTTAAATGCTTATTTTAATTTACTAATCCACACACACACACACACATGCATGCAGTTTAGACCGGTTTTCTTGGTTTTGTACCCTACACCGGCCGGTGCGGTGCCAGGCACTCGACACCTTTTATAAAGTAAAAATCCAAGACAAGGCTGAGACATTGCCACCGCATTACATTGCGATTGTGGGTTAGTTTTTCTCGGTGGACGTGGCACTTGCTATGTGTGTGTATTACCCTACCCTTATTTGCATATTAGTATATCATCCCCACTACCACAACATGTATAAATTGTAAAGTACATAAGTCGTCTGCTCCGCATTCTCCAATCCACTGTTGCGGTGTTCAATTGTGCCTTGCCAAATTTAAATCCATCGTTTTATTTCCCAGTACCATCATGAAGATTGCAGTAATAGGTCAATCCCTCTTCGCGAGTGGTGTGTACAAACTTCTTCAAAGTCAAGGTCACACGATCGTAGCCGTTTTTACAATCCCAGACGTCAATTCGAGAGAAGACCCCTTGGCCACGGAGGCGGCGAAGGACGGAGTCAAAGTTTTCAAGGTCCCTCGATGGCGGGTAAAGGGTGAAACAATCCCCGCCGTCTTCGAGGAATACAAAAGTGTTGGAGCGGAGTTGAATGTCCTCCCCTATTGTTCTCAATTCATTCCGATGGAGGTCATAAATTACCCGAAATTCCAATCCATTTGCTATCATCCGTCACTCCTTCCGAAGCATCGTGGGGCGGCCGCCATTAATTGGACAATCATCCATGGGGACAAAAAAGGGGGATTCAGTGTATTTTGGCCGGACGATGGATTGGACACTGGACCCATTCTACTCATGAAGGAGGTTGACCTTGACCCCAATGAGACGGTGGAGAGTCTGTACAATCGGTTTTTGTTTCCGGAAGGGATCAAAGGGATCGGGGAATCCGTGGAATTGATTGCAGCCGGCAAGGCGCCGCGAGTCGCTCAAACGGAGGACGGCGCCACCTATGAACCCATGTTTAACAAAAAGGAGACCTCCCGCGTTGACTTTGCAAATTTGAAAGGTCATCAACTCCACAATTTCATTCGAGGCTGTGACCGTGTGCCCGGGGCATGGGCGACCTTTGAAGATGGTGACACGACGATGACGGTCAAGTTATTTGGTGCGACGCTTCTTGCAAAAAATCCGACGGTCACCGCAAAGGCAGAGGTCAAGGTCACGGGGATGGGTAAATCAGGGATTGTACATGGAGATGGGCTGATTCTATTTGGGACGGATGGAGTTGGGGTCAATGTGACGAAATTGGGACTGGAGAATGGGAAAATGATCCCTGCGAGTAAATATGGCAGCACGGATGAGGGGTCAGAGGTTGGAGAACTGACGGAGGAGGAGAAGAATCTTGTGGAACGGATTAAAGGGATTTGGCAAGCTATTCTGAGGATTGAGGTGGAGTTAGAAACGGATTTCTTTAAGGCTGGAGCTGCTTCCATGGATGTGACGAGGATGGTGGAGGAAATCAGAAGTGTCGGCGGTCCGTCGATTGACAATGGGGATGTTTACATGGCCACGGTTTTTGAGGAATTTTCTAAAATGGTAAGATTTGTTCTATCATATGTAGTAGTGATTGGTTTTAAGTACTAGTGCATTAAGTTAGACGTTTTAGAAGTGGTTAATCCTTGGCTTTCAACTTTCAAGCATCTAACATTTGGTATTGAAATTTGGTTATTTTCTAAAATTCTAAAAATTGTTCAGGGTAGCAAATTGTGTAAGTAGGTGCTGATATTGAAATATGGAGCTGCTCTACGAGTAGGCGGCATAACACCCCAATTTTTTTCTAAACTAAGGACATTTTTGAGAATCTGAATTGAAATTTACTCGTCTTTCATTCTTCAGGTCGTACTAATTTGCCGCGGTGGATCCTCCAAACCCCAACTAGTTTTCGACGCCATCAAACTGGAAGTAAACAACCGCACCATTTCCTTCGCCAATCAGCTCTTCATCAACAATCAATTCGTCAATTCCACAAATCCAAACACCAAGAAACTCCGGTCCATCAATCCAGCGGATGAATCCCTCATTTGTGAAGTGGAGGCTGCATCCAAGGAGGACGTAGACATCGCAGTCCATGCCGCCCTCGACGCCTTCGAGAATGGAGAATGGACAAAAATGAATGCTCGGGATCGTGGGAAAATCCTTTACCGCCTTGCCGACCTCATGGAAGAAAATAAAGAAGAATTGGCCACAATCGAGTCCATCGACTCCGGGGCGGTTTACACCCTCGCCCTCAAAACCCATATCGGAATGTCCATTGACACATTCCGCTATTTTGCGGGATGGTGTGACAAAATTCAAGGCACAACGATCCCCATCAACAATTCCCGCCCTAACAAAAACCTCAGTTTCACTCGGAAGGAGCCAATTGGCGTCTGTGGAATCATCACCCCATGGAATTATCCCCTGATGATGGTCGCTTGGAAAATGGCAGCTTGTCTGGCAGCAGGAAATACAGTCGTCCTCAAACCCGCCCAAGTTTCACCTTTAACAGCCCTCAAATTAGCGGAACTTTCAGTTGCTGCTGGATTTCCGCCAGGGGTCATCAATATCTTACCCGGCTCTGGAGCCATTTGTGGTCAAGCAATGGCGGATCACCCACTGATCCGAAAACTGGGTTTCACGGGCTCCACTCCAATTGGTCAACACATCATGGCCTCCTGTGCAAATTCCAATGTCAAACGTGTCAGCCTGGAGCTGGGCGGGAAATCCCCGCTCATCATTTTTGCGGATGCTGACATGGAGCGGGCTGTGAGACAAGCCATGTCCGCTGTTTTTTTCAACAAAGGGGAAAATTGCATTGCGGCTGGGCGGATTTTTGTGGAGGAATCCATTCATGATGAATTTGTCGCCAAAGTTGTAGAGGAAACAAAGAAAATTGTTATTGGGGATCCATTGGATCGCTCCGTGTCACATGGACCTCAAAATCATCGTGCACATTTGGAGAAATTGATTGAATATTGTCAAATTGGGAGGAAGGAAGGAGCCAAATGTGTCTTGGGTGGAGGTCAGGTCAAAAGACCCGGTTTATTTTTTGAACCGACGATTTTCACAGCTGTGACGGATGAAATGTACATTGCGAAGGAGGAGTCTTTCGGACCAATTATGATTATCAGTGGATTTGGGAACGGGGATTTGGATGGGGTCGTCAAGAGGGCAAATGCGACTGAATTTGGCCTGGCTTCTGGTGTTTTCACGAAGGATATAGGGAAGGCGATGCAAGTTGCGGATCGAATTTCTGCTGGAACTTGCTTTGTGAATTGCTACAATAAAACGGATGTAGGAGCACCTTTCGGGGGTTTCAAACAGTCTGGTTTCGGAAAGGATCTCGGGGCGGAGGCCCTCAATGAATACTTGAGAGTTAAATGTGTGACGATTGAATATTAGAGTAGGCGGTTGTTTATTTAAAGGTTGAATATTTTCTTTTAAATGAAATTGTTGGAGGTTAGGTATGCCATGACATGTCTGTAGTTAAGTAAGGAGTAATAAACATCTCTGTATCTCTATTTAAATCGCGAAATGTAAAATGTTTTTTGAGTGCATAATATAAAATCCAAATTATATTTAAATACAACAGTAATTTATATTTAAAATGCATCCAGGTTTTACTTGAGCAGGTTCTGCTTATCACCTGAAATTGTCTAACGTTCTTCTAACTTTTCTGCAAAAACACGTTTTGAAATTTCTTAAACATCAAAGGATAGCAATGTTTCTCACAAGCTTTTGCCTTCGTGAGTCAGTCTATTACTTTAAAGTCAGCGCAGCGGTAGGATGTATATTTCGGACAAAATGGGAAATTTTAATCAAATCGCACGCAGATGAGTCGAAATTTCTAACTAAACAAGTAAATGTAGATATTCACGCGTGACCAAAAATAATTTACACTAGAACCAATTGCCGAGGTTAAATCATGGTGCTGCCAATAAGATTGGAAAAGTGGATTGTGATCAACACAGTTCATGAACTGGGTTAATCTCATTGTAGTGGCAGGATAGGCACGAGCATGACCTGTGGTGCTATTGTTATAAGTTGAGACAAGTCAACGGATTATAAAAAATACATTCTGCATCATGAGCAGGAAGGAAGAACAAAAAGTATTTTTGGTTGGAAATTACTTGAGGCAAGTAACGCCCCGGCTTATGCATTTAAGCGGTGATTTAGTAATGCTTCGGTTTCCTTTCATTCCGACAGTTTTGAACTCAGTTGATTACTGCAAACTAGTCGAAACTTGATTTGTCTATGACAAAGCGTTCATGAATATACATAGATTTCCAATGAAACTGGGCTTATGCTTCTAGCTGTCGATTACAAAGGGTGGTATTTAACCGACCCCCATAAAATAGTAACTGGTACCCCTTAAAAAATGTAACTTTACCCACCAGTAACTCCACCCCTTGCATCTTGTAACTTCTCTGTAACTCGACCCCTTATAATTGTAACTCATACCACTAAAAATGGTGCACGTGCTTAACGTTAAATAAGGTCTTGAAAGTCTGAAATACCGAGCACAATAACAATGAAACCTAGAAATTTGAAACGTTTTGAAATCTGAAACACAAAATTCAGTTTTCTTAATGTCGTCTGTAAGTGAAGCGGCTGGATTGTTAATATGTTTGAGAGCAATCTGTATTGTGCTTATATTATCTTAAAATCGGACAACTCGGTGCACAGGAAAAAAAGTTCTATGAACATCGGCCTGTAAGTCCACAACATATTATTAATTATTGCTTCCTACAATGTCACTATTTAACCCGGGAACTATGTGTTCGCTCTGAAATTAAATCTAGCCTGCAAATCTAGACGAGTTTTTGAGTTCAAGGTGCTCATGGTATATGTTTGTTACACTGCAAATTAAACGGTATTAAGTAGCCAGCAGCATGGAATATGTTATCATACACGTTAAGTATGCCTATTTTTTTTTATCATATGATTTGTCTGTATTTAACGTTAAACATGTGTACTATTTTTAGCGGTATGAGTTACAATTATAAGGGGTCAAGTTACATTTTTAAGTTACAAGATTAAGGGGTTAAGTTACTGGTGAGTAAAGTTACATTTTTAAGTGGTACCAGTTACTATTTTAGGGGGGTAACAAAAATATATCCCGTTACAAACCATTTAAAAACTGAATGCATAAATACCTTAGTTTACTAAATATTTGTTGAGTTAATGTTAATGCTAATTCCAGTAATAGTAGCCAGCAGTTATAAGCCATAATGTTGTGTCACCAGATTCGTACCTGGTTTTGTTGTTTGTGAAGTGCGTGGCAAAAAAATTTGCAAACAATGACTCCAGCGATCAGTAGGCGCTGTCAAATAAATTAGCCTCACACAAACGAATGAATGACAGTACATTTATTAATATTTGTAACCTAATTTCTAAATCGATTTTGTTTTCGCTTTAAAAACGAACTAGCATTTGAGACACAAACCAGTTGTTTTCCAATTGTTCTAAAGTGCGAAGCAAAAAAGTAGAAATTAAAATACCCTAGAAGATTTTTGATTTTAACATTGTTTTGGCAAACAAGGCCCAGAATGAAGAGATTCATTTTTGTTCTAGTATTCTCGGTAAGCAATGGTAGCAAAGCGGCCGCCCTTTATTGTAGTGTACAAAATAACTTTCTAAACATGACACAAAAATTAGAGTGGATAACAAAAAAATGTCTGCTTCAACTCGTATTAGATTGGTCAAATTCAGATTGCAGCTGGCTGCAATTGTGATGAAGATTGTGCCAGAGCAAATGGCCCCAAATGCCCTACGGGCTTCGAACCGTTTTGCTCAAACGGTACTGATGGATACTCTAAATGCCATTGTGGAAATAAAACTGTTCCCGATTCTGAAAAATGGATCAGGCTTTCCAAACCAGTAGTAAGATTTCAGAACCTATATTGATTCCTCAATTTACCAGTTCCAAATTTGATGCTATATGATGCAAGCGCAAAACCCGACTTAACATGCCTTGTGTTGAATATTTATTTCTTTGTGAAGATGAAGAGTGTTGGTGCTCCGTTCAGCCGACAACAAAATGTTTTCAAGACTCCGATTGCAAGTCGATTCATTGTGGGAAAACTTACGGTGGTGAACTTCTATCCGCCCTTTCAATAAGAATAAAAAAGGTGCCGAAGTTTGCTTTTGTATGTTGGATCATACTTGCGGGATTTACCCATTTGTATCATATTTGCATAATGTAAGTAAACTTGTTGTGATTTTGGGTTGAATAAAAGAGCAGTGGACAAGTGAATGGGATAAACGTGAAGTTACGAGTGTCCTTTATTATTAAGAAACCTTGCCTTTTATACAAAGCGAGAGAATCCCTTCTCAACACGGAGAGAAAAGGCTAATCAACATGTTATT
>JAAXYW010001472.1:0-21360 GCA_036851895.1 Orthonychiurus folsomi | reverse complement strand
GATTTCCTTTTCCATTTATTGCTGAGCAGCCAGTCAGCCGCATTCAAAGGAAATTTGAGTTACACAAATCCAAAGATTGTAAATATCTCGTAAGATGCAAATGGGATATTTGTTTTCAAAAGGATATTTTTGCGAAATCTGCGGCGTCGTGTTAAGCTTTAGCCATACCTTCTAGCAACGCCGCAGCTCAAAACTCAAAACCAACACTAATGCCATTTTAGCATTTTATTTCGTACAAAAATGTTCCTGAGGCGTCTGGGTTGCAAAACGTAAATCTCACTTTATGATGCGGAAAAAGTAGAGTGGAGTCAAACCAAGAATGGGACACATTATGCTGATTAGGCATGGCTCGATCACTACTCAAGGGCAGCCAACCCGGAGCTCTCCAGTGCCCAACTTTAAAAGTTAACTTTCTTCTCATTTCCCACTTTCTCCGCTGCCGTCCCCACTTTCTTCAACCAGCTAAGGCACTCTCTTGTCGGCATGAATCCCTTCTCGAGCCAATTCCATTCTTCCAGCCTATTTCAACGGATTCCCATTTGCCACAAAACTTCAACGTCTCCTATTGTGAATTGCGGGAGGCAGATTTTTTAAAGGGTTGACACAATTTGTGTCAGCCTTTGGCAAGTGCGTGTGTACAAGTGCGTGTATTACGTGCACGCATATTATACAAAGGTAATCCTTGCGTATTCAGCATTCGCTTATGCTGCAACAAACTTTTACTCTGGTGCCGACGTGCTCCAAATAAAATTTCCATTTATGCCAGAACGAGTTAAACAACTATGTGAAGTGGTCCCTAATTGCAAAGAAGTCAAATGTAATTTTTTTCCCTTTTTGATCGACTGTACAAAGTTGTTTACAAACGAATAAATTATTACACATCTGACAAGCACAGATGCCAAGTCATTTAAGAAATTTTTATTGGATTCCTTGTAACACTGACGATGCATTTTTGTAATTTAAAAGGAATTCCAAACGCAAATCAATAAGTAAGAGCATGTGGAGCCTGTTGAAATTATTCTCCGTAAACGCGGCGCAGGAATGCGAACGGTAGGGCCCCTCCCCTACAGTAAATCGTTTTTGAAGTGAAAGAAAGGATGAGGAGGAAAATTGGTGGGATTTATATGAGGAAAGCGAATGTGACACTTACATTGAATTTGTAAATTCCAGCCATCCTCCAAGACTTTGCTTGGAATTATTGAATTTTCAGCTCGACAGGACAGATATTTCCCGGAGTCTTCCTTCCTCGGAGTTAGAGACAGAGTGCTGGTTGTCGTATTTCCGTCTTTGCTGGTCTGCAAATGTCCATCAAAAATGAAATAGTTTATACGTTACGTATACTAACACTACAACTACTTCAACGAACGGATCCCACTTTCCCTTCATCATTTCCTAAGGGCGATTCTCAGAGCCAGGATGCAGCTGAATCCAATGCAACCCAAGCACAGATAGACACTATTTACAGTTCGTTAGAGACAGAGTGTCTCCTGCCTCATCGGTTACCGCATGATCTCTTCCTCCGAGATTCGTGTCACCCTTCGGCTGTTAAATTTAAGCTACCACACAACAAAAGGGAAGGAAGTTTTATATGTACGACTCCATACGTCCGGACATTCTTTTCTTTTTCTTTGGGAAAAAAGAAAAGTTTGAGTAGCTTCAGATAGTACAATATTCTGGGAATCAGTGTGAGCAATATTGGATGCCCTTGGAGACTTTCCAAGCTAAATCAATAAAATACCCACCCAAATTGACTTTAAAAAATACACTAAATTGCCGTAAAATATTAGAAGAAAGCTCTTCATAGTAATTGCTAGGATAAAATGAATCGAAAGAGGAAATCCTGGGACGGGATTGTACCTCAGAGCAAAAAGATATACAAGTATATCTTTGGTTGCAAAAATGTTTAGTAAGCCAGCCGTTCAGGCCCCCGCTACCATTTAGAAGCGTAAATATTATACATGTCGGCAGTTATGTCCAATCGGGTAAAATGAAGTCCCATTCCATGTTTACTTTACCTGCCTCTCCGCGCCAAAACTTGGAGTCAAAGAAAGAAAATGAGAGATATGCACGTACGACTGCACTGATAAAAAGACGTGCAAGGAGTCCTGGAGCTCATTGTCATACCTCAACTCTCGGCCACCGCACCGCCGACTCCAAGTCGTTATGTCAAATTTAATCATCATGCACCAACCCTCCCAAACAGCAAGAGGCTTAAGGAGGAAAGAAAATCCACTTTCCCAGAATTCCTTTTCTTTTCTTTGGCGTTGCCCAAAAATCAGGGCTCCCATTGTGAGAGCTCCCTGAGTTCTTTTCCTCACTCTTACTTTTAGGAAATCCATTTTTGTGAATGTCATCTTTCGTGATTCTTCAAAAAGTAACTTGATCACAGCCAAAAGGAACTGTATTTCCAACTACGTTAAAATGATATGGCTAGGCCTTTTAAAAGTTAACGGTAGAACGGAAAAACTCCCACTAAGCACAATATTAAAAAAAACTAATGGTACACAAAAGCAATAAAATATCCTTGTTCACACCCCGCTCCAGTTTCTCTCAGGAAGCTTACTGGGGTTGGGAAAGCAGAGGAGAAAGAAATGTTGTTATCTTCTCTTATAACTCAATTCAATCTGCGGGATTACACATTCCAGACATAATGTTCTGAAAGGGAAAGATGCCTTCCTGGATTTCCCCCTCCTCCAGAGTTATTGAAAGGCGAATCTCTTTGACACGAAGTTCTCCGTGGATGATTTCTCGCGCTTTCCACACCTCGTTAAATCAGTTCAAATTCCAAAGGGAGTAAATTCGTCAAGTAATGTGTTAGTCCGGGATCCCAATAAATCTGATATCAGCGGTGCGTGGGGGGGGGGGGGGGTGTCATGATTCATGCGTTTTCGGCTTACATTGGAGAAATTGGGGGGAAATGCGTTATTGGAGAGTTTTCAGGGAATTGGCAGCGCCAACGCGTACAAAAGAGTAAGAGAATTCTTCCTTTGAAATTTATACTGGGGCTCAGTGTGTGAGGAAAAAGAGCTATCAAAGTCGTAAATTCTTATATTGATTTTCAGATTGTAAAGCGCAATCCCTGAATAATTTGTGAAAATATTTCTTCAACTAATAAGAATTAAATGAAATGTGCAATTTGCATAAGTTATACTAAAACCTAAATGTTAAAATGTATTTCAAACCTAATGGAATTGTTTTAACATTTTCAGAGTGCTTTTAAAATATTTAGACAACTTCTCGCTGAGGTACCGTTGACTAAATAAACAGCAATGCACCACATGTCTTAAAGTTAAGACGGAAAACAAAACACAAACTCTTTTTAAAAGCCACTCCGCTTTTTTGGTTAAAAAGTTTATCTCATTGTTTTAGCAAACCAAGAAGTTTTGCTGCAGACTCTTCTGTAATTGACTTTTAATTTACTCCTTAAAAGCTAAGCAAAGTTTATACTCTGTGCCCTTCACTTGGGAATGACAAAATTCAACTCTGAGACAACCCGAGAAGATACACAAAATCTCGGAGTAGTAAATGGAATTTCCAGATCTCTGGTGTCCGACACTTACCGTCTCCTTGGCGCTTTCTAATCGTTGGTCGTCCAGCCACCATGTTATATGTGCGGGTGGTCGAGAGCCCACGGATTGACATACGAGGTCGTACTTTCGACGGGCCGTGATTTTGCTGCTCTTCCCAATAATGCTCACTTCTAATGGACTGACTGCAAATAGAAATGAGAGAAAGAACTATAGATTAGTTTCCATTTAATTACAATGTATTGACTTTTGCCTCAAGCATAGGTTATGGGCACAGGATGAAGACTATTCCCGGTATAGATCCGAGAGCGAATCAATAAATTATTATCAGCATTCTTCACATGACACCGTACAATTGTCCACAGATCCTTACAAGACAAAAACACAAGACGACACTCAAGGAATTTGAGAAATTGCGGTCAACCGTCATTGGTGTCTTTATCCACCCGTCACGCCCTGATGGAGCGGAATGGAAAATCTCGGTGAAAGTGGAGAAAGCACGGCATTTTAGTCATTAACGGTCATGCGGTCGACCCAGTTTCTCCAGTTCAGCTTCACCCAGGGATCCGTCCGTCGACCTATTAATAAGACGAGGACCGAATACCAATACATCCCCAGGCACATGTTCACATCCATACATGCTTTCTGCTTCCCGAATTGCCCATACCAAACGATAAGCGGGTAAGGAAGAAGATGGAAGGGTGAACTGTGTGTGGGAACGAGCTGTGCTGTGCTCCCGCTCTGAGCTTTGTGTCTGGACATTCACATGCTCCACCCGTTCATTGCATGAGAGTTGAAATATTCGAACGTCACTCAAAACATTGATTTACTTTTCAGTGCGTTTGAGGAGAAAGTAGCCAAAGCATTAGGTTTCACTGATGCCTCCTCCTCGTTTCCTGCACTTCGTAGTTATTTATTTGTGTATCTCGCAAGTTGAGTGCAGGGTATTTTTAGTTGGAAAGATGTAATTGAAGAGAAAAAGAGAACCGACGTAACAACATCCATTCATTTTTCTGTCCATCTCTGATGATTTAGATTCAATAGTTTAGGAATATTTAAGTAGGCATGTTTTTATGAATCAATACAAGTACTTAAAAGATGTATATACAATAGATGCCCTTGGACAATGCATGTCGCATGTATACCACACAACCTTCATTATTGCAGAGTTGCAAAAATATAAAAAAAATAGGTCTGGGAAAGGAATACAAGCGGTTGTCCGTGCAAAATATGAGTGCCCACCTAGGATTCCCTTTGCGCCCCGCTTTCACTTGTCACTTTTCTTTAAAAGCAACCGGGGGGATGAAGAAAACTTTTGTGTCAAAACTTTCCACTTGTCCCAAAAGGAAGACTTTTGTGAACTCACCGCGACTCCAAAATCCGCCTCGGAATCAGAAAAAGAAAGTGTCAACGGAGTTATGACGACAATATTTGTCGACTTGGAGATAATAAAGAGTGCATAACTTTTACGTTAAGGGTTGGAGTTTGGTTTGTCGCAAGGTGGCGTGGAGAATTGGATTCGTTTTTATACACTGAAATATTCTAGATTTCACACCAATTTGTATCTAATGCGCACAGTGGTTTATATTTCCAAATGGAAAATTACGGAAATTTGAATTAAAGTATTTCGATCTGAAATAATTTGTTTTAGGGGAAAGGAGCCCGTCAAGAGAAAGTTCCGAAATTGAGGAGAAAACTTTGTGTTGTAATTCCTGGATTCTAATAGCCAAATCTTGTTCCATAGCCTAGGCTAGGCTTGTTCTACCATCTCAACTTTCTCAACCTCAAAGGGTAAAAAAAAACCTGATAGCGGGATTACACCATAAAATATGTAATGGTTCAACACATTTTTGACTACGCCATAAATGTTGCAGTAGAATTGAAGTCAAAAGGCGACGAATAGGCAATGCGACCAACATTACAGTGCCTATGAAACGAAGCCAAGTGGAACCGCAGTCACCACGGAGCAGAGGTTGATCTTACCATTGTCGCCAAAAGCAAACTCAGCAAAACCAAATGGAACGACCCTTGTTCAGCTCGTAAATTTGAGCACCCGTTCCAGATAGATACATTTCATTCAAATTGAAAAGAGAGTGCATTCGTGGGGTTCCCCCTTGCCTTGCAAACCCAATGGGGAAATGGATATTCTTAAAACGTCTTTTTTTACCAGATATATACGTATGTTATGAATGTTTGGTAATAATCCATTTGGAGATACGTTATCTTTCCGACTAATGGCGGCAGAGAGCTTGACATTCTTGTCCAACGCTTTTTACAACTGCAATAACACATAGAATCCAAATGTAATTTGGCATCGTTTGGTTCGGTTTAAATTGACGCTGTGCTCGAGGTTGGTTTTCTGTTTGGAATCGACCCATGGATCTTTGTAGATTCTATTTTGGTGTGAAATAGGGAAAAAAATCAATTGTCATTGCAATTTTAACTGCACTCAATATATCTGCCATACTTACGACCCTAGCTTCAAAATGTAAGCTGGCCATTAGTAAGACAGCTATTATACGGGATACGAAGAGGAAAATATTTTATGTCCACAGCAGGGGGGCTTCTGTTTAACGATTAATTTAAAAATGTAGTCATCTTTTTAAAGAGTGTGCACCATTTGCGGGGCTTAAACCATCACTCCAGGGAATCCATCTACACCATGTCGTGCAAAATAGCCAATTCTGGTTCACATTACTGCGGAAATCGACTCATCAATTTCTTCGTACCCATGCGTGCAACATGCTGACAGTTCCAGAATATGCTTGCTCAAACGTGCTATTGCGTGCAAGGCATCTGGATCTGCACTGTTTCGTTTTTATTATTTCTCAAAGAAGAAAGTTTTAAAGCCGCCGCACTGCTATCAAACAATGCAAATTATTTTGTGATCGAATCGACGAGAATTTAAAAACAGTCGCACACATTTGTTACATTTTCAGAATTTTATAAGTACTTGTGACTTGACTTACAGTTCATGTCCAAATGGACGGTTGTGGCAAGAGGGCGACTGATATTGTTGTTGGCTGCCTCACAAGTGAGCTCTTCGTGCAAAATAGCCAATTCTGGTTCACATTACTGCGGAAATCGACTCATCAATTTCTTCGTACCCATGCGTGCAACATGCTGACAGTTCCAGAATATGCCTGCTTAAACGTGCTATTGCGTGCAAGGCATCTGGATCTGCACTGTTTCATTTTTATTATTTCTCAAAGGAGAAAGTTTTGAAGCCGCACATTGCTATCAAATGCACAATGCAAATTATTTTAAAAACAGTCGCAAACATTTGTTATATAATTTCGCTATTTTATAGGTACTTGTGACTTTGACTTACAGTTCATGTCCAAATGGACGGTTGTGGCAAGAGGGCGACTGATATTGTTGTTGGCTGCCTCACAAGTGAGCTCGGCATGAAGATCTGAACGAGCAAGAATTGAAATGGTCAGATCATTTTTCATGATTCCGTCAGAAGCGTAGTCACTCGTGTCTATCAGTTTCCCGTTTCGGTACCATACGACTCGAGGCGGTGGACTTCCTGTAAAATTCAACAACAAAAATAGAATCATCAATCAACCAGATTTGGTATCTTTTTTTTTTAATTTGCCGCCAGAAAATACCAAAGGAATGATTTTCGTATTTATTTTCCACAAAACAATTTTGGATTTCAAGTGCAAGGGTTTTATTGCTTACTCCTAACACTGCACTACAGCAAAGACTTGGCGTGAATTTATAGCTTAAGCCGCATCTAACACCAAAATGGATTATGGTAGCAGATATATTGGAAACTTATTCCACGGATCCCCAGAAGGAAGCCACAGATTGAATTTTTTCGTCACTCTTTCCTGAAATCCCTGCCACATTATCTAGCGATGCAAAAACTTTCTACATTCGAATCTCTCCTCCACGCTTGAATAGGGATAGAAAGGAAAATCCGAAGCTTTACCTAATGGGAAAGAGTCCTTCATGGGTAAACCTGGCACGTAACCTTCCTCCCTTTTTTAGGGGGTTACTTTACTTTGGCCCTGAAAAGCTAAAATTGGTCCATGTACATTTTCCGTCTCCAACTCCCTGAATGATATTATGGCCTTCCATTTCCATTTAGTCTCTAATGTTGTATCGTTTCATTGAACTGGTAAAGAAAGGCTAACGGTATTGAATAAAATGTCCATTCGGTGAGTGAGGGAAGTCTAAGCTGAGCCCATTTACTCTGCCACTTGCAAAATGCACCGGGCTTTGGACAAAGTATTCTTCGTCGCTTAAGTCGGGCCGAAGTGAAGTTTGTTCGGGGATCCCGGGCAATGCCATATGTCGGTGTGGAGCACAATGTGTTTTCTATGGGAGATTTAGAAAGATTTGCTATTGAACTTTTGTCGTTGAACTAATTTCCAAATATATCTCACCAGTAATGGCCCTTACATTTTTACCAGCTACACGTTTGGTGTCTACCTACAGTTTTCCTGGCAGGTTTTGTAAAATCTAATATATAGATTTATTAGACATTTGAGTAAGCCATATGTTTTATATTACATTAGCATTACAAAAATTAAGAGTAAGACATTCCCAATCTTTGAAATAATTATGAAATTTTTGCAGGTATGATTTTTATAAATTAAATTGCAAAACAATATTATTTCCCTTTATTTAACAATAAAAATTATTTTAAAATAGAATATTAGTGATTTAGAGCTCTTGGGATTTTCCTTAATGAAAAATGAATATAACAATTTAAGGCTGAATCATCCCTGACTCAGGAAACAAAGTAAAGTTTTTTTATTCCGCAACTTCATTTCACTTATCTCTTATCCATGCACCACAAATCCCAACCGACGATAAAAGTAATCCCGTTGAAGTTCCTAAAGTAGTTCTCCCCATTGCTTGGCTAAAATAATGGCGGATCCCTTTGTTCCCCGCACAATAACCTACGAAGAATTTAATTAAAAAAATCAAATTCTTCCACAACAGCCAAGCAAGGATCCCAGTCATCCTAAGCCAAAGAGTTTTCCCTTAAACTTTATAAGGACATTTAAATATTGTGCATGAAGATATGTGAAGCATGACAGATAATTAGAATTACAAAACTCTCATTTTCCTTTCCCCAACTTTTCCTTTCCTTCCAGAAAATTGTTTAAATCTATTCTCGACAACTTATGTGGTGTATTCTATTGCTTGGAAACGCCAGAGGATTAGAGAAGAGTGAAACGGAAAAATAAATGTGAAGAAGCCTGGAGGACGGAGGGGAGGAAGAAACGAGAAGACAATTTCCCTGTTTTGTCTTCAACCCGATTTCTCCCAAACTCAAACAAACAGAATAGGAATGGAACATCGGGACCAAAATCTTCCATCAAGAATAAATCCACCCAACCCAGTGTTGTCTTGAAGAAAAGAATCCAAAAAATTGTGGAGCCCGCGCATGGAAAGGCTCTCCATTTCTATGTATTTCATCCCCTTGCTTTCTTCACCAATCCTTTTCTTCTTCGTGAAAATTAACTCTAAAGTTTTCCATTCTCAAGTACTTTTCACTTGCTTTAAAAACAGCTCACCCGATGCGTAGGATATAAAGAAAATTTTATTGTCAAGGAGAAAATAGATGACCGGGTATTGCCCTATATGTATACAAACGATTTTTCCGTTCTCTTTATGTAAAATATCACGCACAGCGGCACAGCATACGAGACTCTTTCTTGAGCCAAGTAAACATTCACATTTTCCCATGCACTGCTCTACCTTTCCCTTCGCATATCTGGAGCAAACTTTGCAAAACTAATTCAGTTTGCAGAAAGCAAAAGTTTTTGGAACGCAGAGTAATGATTTACGTGCTTGCGAATTTTTTATTGAGCTGAATCATAGAATATAATGTATTTTTTGTTGGTGAAAGGGAAACCCTTTGGAGAAATCCAGGCTGCTTTCATCCGCTAGATCGACTCCCATTGGTTTCCATCGTCGACCTCTGGTAGGAATGGATGTAAATCTGTGTTTGGTTCGTACGTGAGGAGTGAATGTGGATCGCGGGGTGTGCATGCAACGGAAGGATTTCTAAGGAGTTTTTGGCTCGTGTACCGTTGAGAGTCAGGAACAATGGATCCCTGACGTGTCATTTCCCATAAGCATTTGGCATGTAATCACTGCTGTTGAGCGAGCAATTTTTTTTTCCACAGAATAGCGGATAGGGTCTGTGTTCTAATTTGAACAAAGACGGACTGGGGCTCGATGCCGCGCCGCGATGTTCGTGTCAATTTCTTGTCGTTAGCCTGTCGTGGTCATGTCATCAACGTAAATGTATACAGCAAAAGGGAAGGAATGAAGGAAACTGGCAGCCCCTTTTCGGAGGGGAAAAACTCGTAGTTGTTTTTAGCCATTTGATCTCCCGTACATTGTTCCATCTCATCCTTACATCCTTCCATCCTCAATATAGACCCTCAAATAATTCATCTCTGAATAAATTAATCTTATATTTAGAGGCAGCCAGAAGGATGACGTTTTCCCGAGAGCTTTTATTCATTCATTAATTTTTTGGATAAGATCTTGAACTTCCGGGGAATCGGCTCAATGGCGTTGAATGGAAATTAGCTTGGCTGGTTGGTTGAATGTTTGAATGCACGCGAATATTTTCCCTCTTGGTAAAACGTCTCACTCGAGATACTCTATCCTCATGAACTTTTGAATCTCTTCAAGAGGAGGAAGTAATCAAGAGACCTTTCAGTTGCATAAAGCCCTCAGAAGTAGAAAAAGTTTCTAGGAGCAGAAAATTAGTTTATGCGGGTTCAACACTTGCATGATGGAGGCAAAAGCGGGTATTTTCTCTTTCTTTTGCAAAGTACGATCTACGGTGGGGAGGAGGAAATCTTTGAAGAAAAAAAATGCGTGTGTAAGGCAAATACACGTGCGTGGTCGGTCTAGACCTGAACAGAGGCTTGGGTGCAATAACTGCATGAAAGTTTTACTTCCAGACTCCCGCCCTCTCAGCTCGGAAAAATAATTCAAATCTGTATCATAGTTTAGCAAAGAATACGTACGTATGTGGACGCGAGGGTAAAGATTGTCGGGCAGGGAATTTTTGGCTTCAACTTAAAAAAGTATAAATGATATGCGTGAGGTGTAGAAGTAAAAAGAGGAAATTCATGTTCCGATAAAGTAAAACGGAAGAACCAGCATTTTTCTCACAACTTTGGGGGAGAGCGTTTCTAGATTTCCCATTTGGAAATCTCTAAAGTCATTTCCTCTTTTCTCCCTCTGGAAAAACTCAAGCATACGTTTTTCTTGCTTTGATTCCAATTCTTTTCCATCTTCCCTTCCATCTCATCCATGGGTCCATGTACCGTTCCTACTTAACAATACTCTAAAAGTGTTTTCCCCAGACATACAATAGGAATTTGTTTGGTATTCCACTTTCGCCGCACGTATTTATCTTAAAGTTTGTCTTCCCGTGCATAGCACACTGTGACACGGTCGCTCTTTTCAGCATCCGAATGAGCTGTGCGGAAAATATTTAAGTAGCTGGGTGTTCGGAAAGCAGGAACCTGGTTTGAAACCCGCATATATATATATATATATATATAAATTCAAAAGTTTCTTCCAAAAAAGCAGAGCACAAATATGTTTATGTTCGTTTTAGTATAACAGGTTTACTTCGGAATTGATAAAAATAGAAAAAGTTGGAAACACTTTTAGTTCAATTATTTCATGATTTTAACAAGCGAAATCAAGAGTCATAATCTTGTACTCTAGACTTTCTTCTCTTCTCGGTTTTTATATTTCTCAGTTTTAATTTGACTAACACAAGTGTAGAACAAAAATGTCAATAAAAACTGACTTGTGTTTTAGAGCCGGAAAAACTATGTTTACGATTTTTGTGAAAACCTGCCGCTAAATTTTTTGGCACTTTGCTCACAGTAAATAGTTTACGATCCAACTTAAAGTATTTCAAACTACAACACGGGTGCAAATAGTTTGAAACAATTTTGTTTCAAAATACTACTTCCGATTCCTTTGGAATTTAATTAAACTCACAACTCAAACTCGCATTGCCAAACTCGGTGTTTGAAAGAATTTTAGAATAAGGAATTGGAATGAGAAAAACAAATGCTTTCAATTTGCTCGATTTGCATGACACATGAGTTTGAATACTGATCACACATACATAATACAAATGGCGTGCGTAGTGCGTGCCAATCTCATTATCCTAAAGTTTACAATACTATTTTCAATCATTTTATATTAACTCCAACCCTTACCCCATATAATCCGCACACCATTATTAAAATCCAAATGTGTGTATTTTGGCACTATAGATTAGACCTTGTAAAGTAAGTAGTAAATGGTAACGTAACATTAAGTTAAGTTCAGCTAAGTCTTTGAACGCCATGCATACATTACGCTATGCACAAAAGATGTAAAGGAATGGCAAAAGTGGTAAGAATGTTTGTTTAGATTCCCCAAGCCAATAATAAATGAAATGGAAGGAAAACCCACTTTGTCAATTTCATTATGGATAAGAATTAATGGGGGGCATAGAAATCGGAGTTTGGGAATGTGAGGACATAGACCCTGAGCTACAAAACTTTCTCCGCTTTCCCGTATAAACTTCATTTCAAGTTTCAAATCCAAGTCTACGGAATGGGGGGCAATGCGGTCGTTCGGCATCCCTTAGCGAGGGGATTTTTAGAATTGGATAAATGAATTTGGGACGGAGAAAGCTGTAAGTACTTAGTTAAAATAATTAGTGTCAGATGTATTCATGCCAAAAATTTGTATTTGGCAGAATGGGTAGACTAATTTCAATACACTTTTGTTCACAATGGCTTCCGTGCTTTGATGTCATCTCCTGAGCTTTCGTACCATTGACAATTAATTAAATTTCGCACAAAAACACCATTGTTCCAGCAGTTCGGAAATTGGAGCATGTTAAATTTATTTCGGTTGTTACAGGGTACAATGTTTGAAATGGTGTTAATCCGAAGGCGTGCAAAATACTGTACGCATACCTGCTATTCATGTAGACTTCAATAAAGGGATTCAAGTTGCCAGAAATTTAACTTTAACCATACCGCCAAACACCTTTCTCCTTCTGTGCTCCATTGTCCTTCAAAACAAGGTTGGGAAGCTGTTAGCAACTATAGAGTTCAAGTCTTGTCCTTGTGTCCAAATTTCAGAAATTATGTTCTTACAAATGCCTGTCTTGTGACAACAAGTTATTTCATTACCCCTTTTGACTACACATCCTCTTATTTATTACATTGGAAAGCTTTCTCGCAAACAACGGAGACGAATAGAGGATAGAAATTCTTGAGTAGAAATACAGTTTGCGTGCACATCCTTTTCCAGCTTCTTAAAGGAACAAGATTTGAGTCAGAAAAGCCGTTGAATTGGAACTCTGCTAAGGCATTTGTCTAGAGCTCACTCCAGTTCTCCCCTTCTTATGAAATTTGAAGCTTAAAACAAATATCTTTCCAGCCTTGAATATATATACCTTCCCGTTCAACTCAAATATTAAACATTCCTTTTTGATTACCTGGAGCCGCAGTTTAGGCCTTTGCCCTGGATGCTGGGAAAATCTCAAGGGAAAGAAAATAGACTACGAATCTTTATGCAAATACAAAAAAACTTGTTTCGTTTGTTTCTCTAAATTTTGCATTCAGAAAAAAATACGACCAACTGATAATACAAAACGAGATCTTTCCCAAGACTCAAAATTGATTTTCCATTCTCGGGAGTTGGAAATATGGACTACCATATCGGCTTGTAGCACAAAGTCTTTTCTTCATACGTACAAAACAGCCATCAATTGATTGGGATCAGAAAATCCACACGAATCCAAAGATGTGCTTCATTTTACTTAGGGATTGAATGGGAGTCTACATTGTTTTGGAAAAGCTAAGCAATTCAACATGTTCACTAAGAAATATTGTATGACATTGTACTCTTTTTGAAAAGAGTACACAGAAATATGAGTAAAAGAACAAGTGGGGAACTAAAAGGGGGGAAACAGTGTTCGGAGGGTAATAGATCAAAAGGCCAAACCCAGGACTTCCTGTCCATGCTGGTATGTGGCTTCTTATTGGCACTCCAGCTGAGGCGACCGCCAACAACTGAAGGAGAATGGGGGAGACTATGACCGGAAAGGAGAGTCAGAATATAAGAAATCATTTGTGACAAATATGAGAGGTTGGGTGCAACAAAAAACCTATAAATTGACGCTGCCAGGACTTTCGGAGGCAATAAGTCAACTCATGTCACACTCCTGCATTATGGGAAAGTGAAAGCAAGGCCGAGGCTATGCGTGTTCCTACCAACCAACACAATGCCGCCACGTACGTAGTATGAGAAATTCCGCACCTTGTTTGTTGGCTAGTGGCTACGGTACCAAAAACACATTACCTTCGGGTGACATCAAAGAAAAAATGTATTTGCCAATGACACGAATGCCAGCCACATCATTCCAGAAATATCACCGGACCCCAACCTAAGCAGGGCTATTTGGATTCATATATATAAATTCCTATGACACTAACTGGATTCTTGTTGATCTAATCAAATTATGTGTTCCTTTTGGTCAGTGGCTCAAAGAGAATGGGAGTTTGGCCCAGGCTTAATCTAGATTAAAAGGATAAATTCATTGGAATGAGTTTGTTACCTCCTTCGACGTGGCAGTGGAGCGTCAGAGCAGAACCTTCGGTGTAGGGACCCACAAAAAGAGTTCGTTCAACTCCCGTGTCGTCCAGGATGACTGGCTCCTTTGAAGGAACTGCAATTAAAAAAATTAAAATATTTTAAAACTTTAGTTTGTGCTGCATGTGATCTACAATCTTTATGTTGTACGGTTTATTTGATAATTGTGACAATTATAATTAAAGAAAGGGAGCAAGGAATAATTTGCTTCGTTTCAAATGCCAAATTTTCTTAAAAACTTTGCGTAAATTGAGCGTAGAGCTGAAATCCCAGAAACCCTGAAACTCATTCGTGGATAAGTGCAAAATTCGGATCAGGGCCAGCCAAGCCGGAGTCTACCAAGCGAGTAGCAATTATAAAGCACGAGATGTGTGTGCTAACTACTCCAGCCTCTCCAACCCAAGTAAAAGCATCATGATTTATTACAAATGGAGTCAATCCCGAAAGCCATAAACCCTAGCAAAATCATAAAACCTTAAATTTAATTAAGAAAAACTTTTCCTTCGACTCTTCTTTAAGAGTTAAAAGTTTTTCTATTCTTTTGTGAACATCACCATTCTATTCCCAACTCCACATCCAACCCCAAACTGCTACATACATTGAGCGTTCGGTGAACTTTTCCCTCGATAATGAGGAAGAAAAAGGACTTCCGAAATTCATCCAGGAATATTACGTTTAACTTGCAACACATGATAAGGTGTAAACCCCGTATTCAACTTCCTATTCATTCTGCGCCCATTAAAGTTAACTTGGCTTAAGATTCGCCTGGGTTATAGCAATGCTGCAGGAGGAGGGGACAGTTTGCCCTTGTTACATTTATGGGATCGACAAAAACTCCGCTTTTCCTCCCTCCACCCCGTGCAGAGTATAAATTAGAAGTTCCAGTCGTAAACGAGGAGATTCTGAGAAGAAAGTAGTGTGAAAGTATTGTCATTGACTTCCTAATGATGAGACATAGCCGACTACATGGCTGCATAATGGGGGACGGAATGATATAAGAGGGGCTGCATAACTCAAACCATATTTCTAACGCTAAATGAGGCTTCCAAAGTTGGCAAAAGACTAACGGGACTCTCGAAGGAAAGTAACTAACTAAAAGTACAAAAGTAGGAACGCTGTCGTGAAGGAAGGAAAGTGTCTTCCAGCTCGTCGCAAAAAGCCGTTGTCTTTCAGTTTTAGGATGAGAAGGCGCGTCCTCGCCGTCGCCAAACCTAGTGTCTCCCGAGACTAAAATCGGGAGGGATAGTTGGGAAACTCTTAAGCAGCCGTATGTTGCTCTCTCTCGCTATGATGAAAATACATTGTGGTTTAGCCGTGTGCCCAACACAATTCATTTGGGATGAGACTAGATTGAAGAAAATAAATTTAGCCGTAATGGCCTCACATTTTCCATGCGAACCTATTGTGGAAATCGAATTTGATCAGATGTGCGCGACTTGGAGGAAGACTTTCCCCGACTTTCCACAAGGGAAAGCGTGGGTTCCTCCATTGGACGGAATGGTGGTGCCAAGCCAGTTAAGTTCTATGCCAGGGAAAGCATGCATTGGCCCGGCCTGGGCCTTCATCTGCATGCTTTTAGCCCACATAACGTGTGTGCATGCTATTCGATCGAGTTTTGTCTTAACGGCGGCTACCATCAGCCGCCGAGTCCCCCATGTATATGTATGTACAAGCATACGCGTTTGCCTTCATTACAATTTTACTCGTTCTCATCCTGTATTATGGTAGTTCTTTTGTGTTTTGGTACTTTCGACTAGTAACAAAATGTAGTTGTCGAGCCTCCGACTATCCCATTCATTTTCATTTATTCTAAACGTGTGATGTACAGTGGAGGCCTGTGAACTCATTGCTCCTGATTACACGGAAAAGGATGCTTTCTCCTTTGCCTCCTTCCGTGCCGTGCCGTGTAGCTTAATCAAAGTGAGGATGGTGTAAATTTTCGCAAAAACAATCCCAAGTTGATGCTTTTACTGCATTATTTTGTTAAGACAAAGACTTGGCACGCAAACATGCTCTTGGTCTTGGCCGGGAAACCTTTGGCGCTCACAATTTCAAATCTTGAACAAAACTATATCGGCGAACTTTATTGATTCAAACATTTTTATGACTATTGAAATAAAAAATCATTTGCCGGAATGCTGCCATTCCCTCCCAAAACACTTAAATGTAAGCGGCTACTAAAGAGCATTAAACTAATCGTCGCATTGTCTTTGNAAGCGGCTACTAAAGAGCATTAAACTAATCGTCGCATTGTCTTTGGACTGACTTTGAATCCAAGTGCAATTTAATTGTCCGGCTAACAATAATGCCTGCCTGCCATGGACTGGGATATGTAAATGGGGATGCGCGGATGAGTTTGTATAGAAGGGGGATTGGAATTGATATTAGCCTGTGAAACGGCCTCCCTCATTGTCGTTATGTATGGGACATTGATACTTCCCATGTGCAAGATAATGGGGAAAGCGAGTCACTGGAAAGACAATAGCAAAGTGTTGACAAAGGGGAAATGAGAAAGTACATAGTGTGGAGACCTAATACAGAGGCTAAGCACACCATTCATCGAACGGGAATGGTTTTAGCAATATTCAGCCAGGCGACAACCCTACGACACCTCTCCAGCCATTGTAAGGTCTGGATGCATACAATTTACAATGACTTACTGCTTGGCGGAGGCGAAAGGCGAAGAGCCATAAGTACGTATATCCAATAATTGACGTGCCAGGAAAAGTTAAGATGATAACAACATGTTTACTCTTCCCGTCCCTTCAAGTATACACTTTGTATGCATTGGAATAGTTAAGTGTGTGCTCAAGGAGGAGGAAATCTTTGGCGGGCGAGAAATCAAATATGCATAGCATTACCGAGAGTGACTTAAGTTGGCTTTATGGGCTGAACAGGGATGGCATACGCTGATAGGAATGCATGTGAATTGAGTAAAGGATGCCAGGACAGTGAGAATGAAAATGAATGGCAAAACAACATATGGAGTGGATGGAGAGGAGAAAGTCAGTGGATAAAAATTCTTTAGGTGAATGTACATGTAGCATGAGCTAAAAGTAAGGATACATATGCATGAGCTCTGCGCCAAAGACCGACCATCCAACCAGCTTCCTTTGATTTGCTCATCTCCTTGTGTGTATTATTGTTACAGGGATTTGAATCCTTTCTTAAACTTTGATCAATAGGAAATGAAAAGGAGGTGGGGATAGGAAGTTAAGTTGCTAATGCATGCAAGTAATGTGTTTGTGTGAAGAGCTCCGAGTAATAATACATACTACAGACCATTTCTTCCAAGACATTGACTCTGAATATTGGAAGGCTTTCAAAGCATGGAAAACATGGCATTAAGCGAATCCCTGATTTCGGTGAATTTGATGGATTACTTTAGATAAATGTTGCATGAATAAAATGATTGAGTGTTTCGTTGGCTTTTCCCAAGAGCTTTCCTCATCGGATGCGATCTCCATGAATGTGGAGCACGGACCCTCCTCCATTTCCTTCAACCTCAAAAGGAATTGTTTGCCGCAGCAGGCCTTGGAGGCCAAACCATCAACGAGGAGAAGTGCAAGTCGTAAATTAGATTTTGCACAAAATTTTGATCAATATTTAAATTGTATTTCCCACAAAATATGTGGCAGTGCTATTAAATTGGCAATTTGCAAACCTGAACACATTCTGAATCTAAACTGACCTTTAACAGAATGTCATGGACTTCAACTGCGCCTTCCTTCATGTTTTATTCCAATTGACTCGGCATTTGCCCAAGTAAATGTAATTTGAGCTGACCTTTTCACTAACTCAGGCCATAAACCTCAATCGATTGTATTTAAACATGCATGGAATGGTTATTCCCACATTCGCCAAAACGACAAAACTTAATTTATTACTACTTAGCTACGATAGAGCAGCTGGTCCCGGGCACACGGCACACATTATTAGTGAAATTATCAAATAGGAGCCAGGGAAAGTGACGGAGGGATCATGAATGTCAAAATTTCGAGAAGAAGTTACTCGTATCGCTGCACGCCGGGCTTTATTCATCTCTACAGGGAATGTCATACTTTCTTTGCAACCCTGAGCTCCAAGTATTCTTCATTTTCCCCCACAAACAATTAATTAAGCGAGTGGAATGTCAAAATTAATTACAGAGTTTGACAAGAGACTGTCGCGGTCACACCATAAAAGGAGGAAACTATTTTCATTCATGCCGCGGATTTTCAAGTGAGTCAAACCTAACGCCAACTGCACTGCACTGCACGTCTGATCATCTTAATGCATGTTCCATATCTCAACGTATACCCACGCAAATACAAATCAATGTTTGGGTAAATTTGAGGCTTAGAGCCCTTTGTATTTGACACACCATCCTCAAAGCCCTCTTCGTGTCATTTACTGCGTGTCCAAGAAATCCGTGCCAGGATATCAACCCCCGGTGGTCGTTGGCATTTGCCTACAATAATTTCCTTGCACACCCCGCATACTTATGACTCAGGAAATATTATTATGACGTGAGATTTTCTTTCGTGTGTTGTATTGGATTAAAAGTATTAGAGACGGCGGTGTCCCCGTCTCTTATAAAAGGACATAGTTCCCCTTGGATAGATTGATGGGGAAATCGTTCCTGTCAGCTGTAAAGATTAAGCACTGATGTGATTAGCTGCGGCTGGGAATCAATAGGAGGAGAGCAGATTACGTACGTACGTATACTTTTGTACTCCCCCGCCTGTGACATCTACTTATCTAACATGTTACGTAGACGTACATAAGGGAACAAAGGGACCCGGGCTATGCTGTTCTGTATGGTTAAGGGGCGTCAGTCTTCCCTCGTGGCTCCAGACGGACACTTCATTCTCTTTCCTCGTTTTCTCTCCTTCCTTTCACTTTCGTCTAATTCCTAGTCTCGCGGAGGAAAGTTTGCTTAATCTCCGAAGCATGCTTGCATGCATGGGAAGTAAAGTCCGCGCCGCGGTGAGTATAGGCAAACTCTATTATGAGGTAAGTCAGTGTATATTTAATATTAAAGCCGATTATGCAGCTGAGTCACCCGTAAAATTGATTAACCGATGGTGGCACGAAGGGGGATCCCCACCCCCGGTTGGTTTTACTTTTCCTTCAAAATGTGAAGTGTTGGAAAAAGACTTCAAAATAGCCTCCAGCCCGTAATTCTAAATGCGAGTCATGACTTTCCCCCCTTTGTAATGCTAATTTATATTATGATTAATAATTTATTTTAAGGGAAAAGTCTACCCCGTTCCAAATGGATAAGAAGGAAGAAAAATTCTTTGGGATGAAATAAAAATGGAGAAAGTTTCCAGTTCCAAGATGAGCGGGGGAATAAGTTCCGTAATCCTTTCAGTGCCCGGCTCAATGAGGACCCCCCATTCTATTTCTGAGGGACTTAATTAGATTTTAAGTAATGGCATGAAGATCTCTCGCTCTAAGGCGCACATTTTTCTTCGTCACCTGTCAACCTTTTGAATCTAAAATAAGTTTGGTATTCTGTGGCCCACCATTCCTTCCTTCGTTTTCAACTTCAAGGGAAAAATATCATGGGGAAAGGGCAGAGGGACAAGAAGAGTCTTCCAAGTTAAAGGAAAAGAGTCGGGGACCTCTGTAATATGCTCATCATGTTTCAGTCTAATGCGTTGAGTAGCTTTTCCATTTTCTGGACGAGGAGGAGATGGGGCAAAGCTCTCAGGAAACTCAACACGTAGCTGTTCCCCATTGCTTGGCTCTGGTCGAGCTGTTATAGAAAATATTTTTGAGTCTCCAGTGAAGGGAGAAACCAAAATAACATAACAGGGGATGAAGGTATGGGCTCAGGTTCTGTATTCCCCGGTGATCCGACCTCCCAAAAAGTAGGTTAGAGGAAGGAAGGGCTGGAAAGCTTTTAAAAATATATAAGTACACCATATATTTATAAACACATAAAGGGGGCTTGTGAAGTCTTGTCACGTATTCGTGTGTCGTCCTTCAAACTTTTTGCTGCCAGGGCAAATACCAATTTGAACTTATGAACAATCCTGGAGCGTCCCGTCCAGTAAAGTGCATCACCCCCTTAGAATTCAACAGTCAACTTCGCCTTCTCATTCTAACGTGGACTTTTCGCCAATGTCTTGGTGAGAAAGGTGACTGAAGATTTTGATGAGTTTAATCTTATTGGCTCATCTCGACTTTTCCAAAGATTTCAGGCATTAAGTACATAAATGAATTTGAAGCACAAGACGTGTACCGTACAATGCCATGGGAAAACCATTTGTTACATTGAAACATGCTTAAAATTAACGGTGCTAGAAATTTGAGTAATTCATCTAAAAACCAAACTTGTTTTAGGGAGTTAAACATATTCTCAATAATTTGATTTGATAAAGTAAATACTAGGTGAATCGGCCTATAGCCATGCTACATAGTAGTATTCCGACGAGTATGTGTACTCTGAGCACCATGAAAGAGAAACCAAGAGAAACGAGGTACATGGATTCCCGCTCAAATGCACAAGTATCTATCTCTTTGTGGAGCTGAGGTCTGATTTATTTTGAAGCATGAGTGGAGAAACGTATCATTAATAAACCTTCATAACATTGCCGAAGGGTAAACAGCTCTTCTGCCGTCGTAGCCTTGATCACACCTACCGCTCTGCCTCAGAAACTTCAAATAAACCAAAAGTTCCTTTTCCAAACCTTGAGATCCAATCTCTTCCAGAATTTGAACATCACCTTTCCCCTGCTCCTCAAACACATTATACATGCAACGACACCAATGTTAAATTCATCCTTGGAAACCGCACTCAGGAGCCGCAGCCTATTGGTCAGAACGAAGGAATCCAACAGGAAATAAAAGTGAAATTGAGGCGTCACCCAATCGTCCACAAGACTTGCAATCTCAAGGGAAAAGTCGAATAAAAGTCTCAATTCGCAACTTTAAATGGATTTTCACTTTCACAGGAAGGCGGAGGGACGGTGGAGGCGATTAGGATGGGATTGGACTTTGGGATTCTGGAGAGTAGGAGAGTTCCTTGGGAGGGAAAGCATAATGCAGCGCAGGTGGTGGTGGACACGAGAATAAAATATGACTCAATGCACTTTCGATTCCTTTGCCAAGGAGAGTCATTCTTACTTGATTACTTTCTCCACGTGCGGACAAGGCCATATGAGTATTCTTTTCTCTTTTT
>JAAXYW010001471.1:0-21364 GCA_036851895.1 Orthonychiurus folsomi | reverse complement strand
GAAACACCCCCCGTCGAAAACGGCGAAGACGAGAGAACGAACTGCTACTGTGCAGCGGACAAATGCAACCGTAACACCAGTTGTGCTGATTGGCCTGCAGGTCAGGTCAACAAGTACAAAGTTTGTATTTTTATACAATAATTATTAACTGCCATGTGGGTTGAATTAAACAAAGGTTTACTAGTGACGGCAATGCAAATCGCCGTCCTTATCGGCCTCCTTTGATGAATGTACATTAGATGTGAAGTTGCTCTGAATGAAATGTGGAAGTTAGATTTTTTAGTGTCAATTACAAGCATTTATTTTTTAAAACCAACATTAAATAATGTATAAGAAAAAGTAATATGTCTTTAAATAATTGTAATACTTAGAATGCAATCACAAGTTAATTCTAGTACTGCGAAGTGCACGTAATAGTCCCACTGTAGTCATTCCCATAATTCTGCTCCCCATAACTATTGCACTGGTCGTAGTGGTCTGTCGCTGCGTCAGAAGAACTGGAGATAAATTCGTTGTGACCATCATTGCAGCCGGGATAATGATGGTGATCATCGTAGACGTGGGAATTATTATCACGAGAGTCATCTTCATGACCAACAAAAGAGTTGCCCTGCCGCCATTGTTGGCAAATAACATGACTCATATTCAAGCAATGTAGTGGGCTATGGCCGTCCATTTCGCAGAGCCCGTAGTTGGTGGAATGCAGATTGGATCTGTGATTAGTCACATGCTTGTATTTGTGGGGTGCGTTCGGGGCGTGTTTCTTTTTCGGGGAAGGCTTTTTTTGTTGAATCACAGCATTGTCCTCCACGATGCACTCCGTGTCATCCTCCTTCCTCATCTCAAAATGTAATTTGATGTCTTCCTGAAGAGAATTTGAGCTCATTGTTGACCCACCTTGTTCCAGGAGCTCGAGCAGTCCATTCTCCAATTTCCAAACATCTCGGACAAAATTGAAATCATGGGCAATGAGGATCTTCCACCTGTCCACATATTGACGATCTTTCCTAGACCCATGCCAATGATGGCGGATGGTGATTGGCACATAGCCAACGATTTCCTTGCCCTTAAATCTGCTCTCATTCGTCAGCGTCTCGTACATTTCCCGACATCGACGCAAGATTAGAGCTTTGAATTCCGGATTTAATCCAGCTTCGATCGCATTCGACACGCGATTCAACAATGAAAAGGCAAAATGAAGGTCACCTGACCCAACAATGTCATAATCCGGGAGTCCATCCATTTTCATAAATGTGCTCTTTGCCATTGCCCATCCATAGCCGGGATGTGGGTACCATTCATCGTAGCGGTCCTGATCAATGATCTTCCCATGGACGACGGAGTAGCCAAATGAGTAGTCCAGGCGAAGAGTCTGACCCTCTGGACCCAAGAAGGCACATTTCTTGAATACCTGAACAACGGAGAATTTCTTGAGCTGCTGAATCGTTCGAGGAATCCAATCCTTGTCCTGGAACTCGATATCCGCATCCAACCAGCAAACCCATTCAGCATGGGGCGGTAAGTGGCGAACGGCAATGTTGATTAGATTCTCCTTCATCCAGTAAATGGAGTTGGAGCGGAATTGGATGTGGTATGGATTATTAGAATCAGTGACCTGGAAATGATTCTGGCCCAGGCGAGGAAAGATACATTCGATGGTTATCAGTTGAGCACCTGTGTCCTTCATGTGGGCAGCAAATTTGTGGTACAGATCATAGCGTTTTTTGAATGAGGCGGGATTGAATATTGTCGTGATGACGAAGAACCGGCTCCGGTCTATTTCTGGACCGCCGGCCATTTCCTCGATGTCCAGGGAATCCGACTGCTTGAAACAACACAAGGCCATGGTGGAGAGCTCGGATGGGAGATTTTCAGTCTTTCAATTGCAAATGGCGTTCAAAGGCAGTGGATTTATAGGGCAGGTTCTATAAAATATAAAAACACGCATTCATTAAATGAAGGTTGAAATTGTGCTTAGATCAGACAAATGCGTACCCACAGAACAGGAGAGCAATAATTAAACCACAAATTTTGCACTTTTGAACTGGAGTTTAAATCGACCAATAAAAATACAACGTTNAGGTTGAAATTGTGCTTAGATCAGACAAATGCGTACCCACAGAACAGGAGAGCAATAATTAAACCACAAATTTTGCACTTTTGAACTGGAGTTTAAATCGACCAATAAAAATACAACGTTAAATTAATCTGGCCATACTCAACTCAAAATTCGTAACACATGTCTTTAACTGTGTTCTATTATTCTTGTTTAACTTATTGTACGTGGCAAATGCAATCAAACAGTCGGGACTGTTGTGCTGTAACGTTCGCTATTTTAAATTGCGAATTCAAGATACGCTTGTCATAAAACAGATTGATTGACTCATTTGTCTTTATTCAGCTGTCAACTGATTTCACATTGGTTAACTAATATTCACTCAACTAATATTTAAATTGTAAATTTACCTTACTTTTTTTAAGCAATCATGCAGGTTTCCCACAATGAAACAGGATGTGCATATCCATCGCCGTGTTCCTCAAATACTGTCTACTGTCACTATCAAGGAAAGTAGGAGGTCAAACTTTCAACGCTGTACTCCACTGAATTTCGAGCAACACAAATAAATAAGTGTAAATGTCGCTTTGATACATAGTTTTGCCTCTTCACTTCCAGTTCCAGTAGTGCAGCGATCGAAATTTGTTATGTTTGTGTGGTGTCGTGTCCGATAGCCGGGTGAATATATATGTAATGCAATACATGTATGCGATACATACGTACACACGTATGTACGTAGGCAGTTAGTGCATTTGAGATCCACGAAACCTTTGCGCGTGAGCCTGCGTCATTCATTAGCACGGAGTACATCAAGTCAACTAAACTAATGCTGAGAGAAAAAACTCACAATTCCATTGTACTGATTGTGAATGCGTACTGCACGTACTCAATTTGCACCAAGGAGACTTTTGCTGTGACGTTGTGTGATGATTTAATGGGTGACGCTAACAAAACAATACTCTGTATTATTGTATGTTAGTATTAAGCGAGAATTTGTCATTTGTAAGTAATTAGGAAGCATGAACTGGATTCTACGTGGAAAAGCATAACGACATAATATCGCGTGTTGACGTGTGACTAAACGGAGTACTGCTAACTACTCATGCTGACTGCTAAATTTAACGCATGCGGGGTGTGTTCCCAGAATTTTATCACACTTTGCATGCGCTGTCAAATTCGTATTATTGATACTGTATTAGCATATGACTGACGCCACAAATATTTGCATGCTATTCTGAGTTCTGTTATTCACATTTACGTTTGACTCGAAAGAAATGGATGCTATCCTCGTCAGCGTTGTGTACACAGAATCTACTAATAAATACCTGGTAACGATTTATAAGTTGCGAGAAGCAGCAGATCATATACTTTTTTGCTGGGTGGCAAAACGCTCCTGTCATTTATATAATTTAATTTAAGCCTTACGACATTGAGCCTTGAATTAAGCTATTGAATTGAACTGAAATAAAAACAAGCCAATGTACTTCATCAGAATTGAAAAAAATGAACACAACCAAGTGAACAACAGTTTCTCAAATAAGTACAATTTTAATGAGTCATTTATAACTAAAAGTAAGCATATCAGACCGTATTTAATGAAAACATCAAAGGTCATTTCCCGAATCGCCTATCCGCTTTGTTGAATGCATCAATCCATTTGTCAAGATCTTCTAAACACACCTCTGGCATGTATTTATCCTCAAAGTAAAACTCGGAGTACACCGATTGCCAAATCATGAATCCAGATGTTCGTACTGTGTCCGAGTCCTTGCACCCAGTGCGAACGATTAGATCGGGTTCAGGATATGGTTGATCACAGGTCCACAGATTGGCAGTTATAGCATCTGAAGTTGGCGGACCCTGGATTTTTGAACATGCTCTAAGAATATCATCTCGTCCACCATAGTCCAGTCCAATATTTAAAGTTCTTTCTGTGAAGTGCTTAGTTTTTTCTTCAACTTCTTCCGTCACTTTGAGTATTCGTTCTGGCAATCTATTCCGATTCCCGACGTGGTGAATTCGGACTTTAGTTTCAAGAGCATCCGCTTCAAATTTTCGAACTCTTTGCTCAAATAAAGTGAATAAATTTTCCAATTCTTCTTTTGATCTATTAAAATTTTCTGGACTGAGACCCCATGCCGTTACAGTGTGGATCCCTCGCTCAAACGCACGCTGTACAAGTTTCCCCAAACTATCTCCTCCTCTGTAGTGGCCGGAAATTGTGGTGACTCCTTGCTTCCTTGCCCATCTCCGATTTCCATCAGGAATAATAGCCAAATGTTTGATACGACAGCCTGATTCTGCTAATTTGTCACAATTATCCTTCAAATGGTGCCACGGAACACTAAGCGCCAATTCGTCTCCAAAATTTGAAAATCCTTCCATAATTTCTATCTCCGATGGATCCAAAACCAATTCTTTCTCAACCTGACCGATAACATCTGAAAGGGCTTCCAATTGTTTGACAATAGGGGTATCCCCGGCGTCTTTCACATAATTTTCATTTTCGCGTTGGATTTGGACTACAGAGATTACCGGAGACTGGTCCACTACTTTATAACCACATCCATTGTCCAATTTGCAGTCGCGGTCCAGCTTTGATATTGCAATTGCAAGGGCAGAATCTTGACCAAAATTCTTTCTGTCCACAGCTGCTATTTTGAATTCTTGGATTTTTCTTTCCTTCCTCATAAACTCATCGTTGAACCGAATTTCCAGGAACTTGGAACTCTGAGATAACCCATAACGGTTGACTGCAATTTCTTGGGCCAGCAACCCGAGCTCTGCACAGCGAGTCGTTGTACTCACAATGTGGTCAATACTTGTATCATTTGGAAATGACTGAAGTAGACCTCTTGCAGCAGCCCTGACCTCAAAATATGTATTTTCCATAATTCGGAGCGCCTCTTGGATGGCATCTTGCAGTGACATTGTTTGGGCCAACAAAATAACTACGTTGTGCATTTCCCCACCATTGATTTCCTTCTGGAGCCCAACCACGTCATTCATGAGACCAGCATATAAAGAAATAAGGAACTTGATATTCTGAAAGTCAGGGTCATTTCTGACGTCCTCCGACAGCCAAATCCCATGAGTTATCAAATCCGCTTCGACAAAAGTGAGTCCGAATGACGTCCGGGATCGTAGATTCATGTATTGCAATATGGAGTAGTCTTCCACTCCTTCTTCCTTAGACGACGCCCACAAGAAGCTCAATATTGCATCTGTCATAAATTCCCATCCTCGAGGAACTTTTGATGCCAGCACTTCTCTTCTCAACAATATCATGAATCCCACACTTGTCTTTAGCCAATCAGGTACTTCTAATTGATCCAAATGTGTTAATTTCCCGCTTAAGACCAGTTTGAAAAGTTGGATGAGACAATTGTAATCTTCCCCCTTTTCTCGGGTGACATCAATAGCCTCTTCCATATGGTCAAGCGTGACTGCGGCACAAAGCTGGATTTTGGCTTCCTGGATATCCATGTCCGGGTATGACCAAGCGAAGAGCTCCAAGTCCTCATCAATGGATTGAACATACCACACTCTATTGGTCATAGATTTTTCAAATATTACCTCAGGGACTCCAAGTGAATATAAATTATCCATCATTGCCAGGCCGATTTTCTCCGCTTCAGAATTATTTTCTCGGGGTATTGATGACTTTTGAAAAACCTTGTAAGTTCCAAAACAAAGAATGGTTCCAGCCAGGTTAGCATCGCCATATTTGTCATGATGAACTTGGCCGTAGTCGAAATGAATTGCCATTGATTTCCCAATTTCAGGTGCTGTGTTTTGGAATTCTCCCATTACGCAGTACGAACTCATTTCTCTGTGTGAAATTAAAGTAAATATAAGTATGAAAGTGAGATACACTTTCTTAGCCACGGTTTAAATTGTGTATTCGGCACATTAAAAATATTCAAATCCAGGATTCTCCACACCTTGTTTCTGCTGCTAGTTGTTGGTAGACTGATTCATCTTGTGTAATTTTTTGACTTCTTACTGGCAGTACAAATTATTTAACAAATACAGTAAACAATACAGAACAAATATATCAACATAGTGATTTTCTACATATTGGATGTACAAGTGCATCATGTTTTGTTCAATCACCTAACCGGAATTCGTTTCCAAAGGAAACAGTGAAAAAATACAGTGATCGGTAAAAACGAAATCTGCATATAACTGCATAAACAGCAAGGAACGTTCAATGAAAAAGTCGTAGTTGCACTAAAATTTTAATCCTTAATAGATATCTACTGCAGACCAAAATGGTAAAAACCACGTATGCATTTGCTGAATAGGAGAAAGAGGTGACAACGAATAAAAAAACATTACTGGAACGCAGAAAATTTTTAGTCTTTAATTAAATACGCAGAAGTTTTAAAACCATTCGGATTCCAATACGACACCAGGTACAGCGACGTAGCGTTACAACATTGTCTCAACTTTGCCAAAGACACTACCCTTTACAATTGAAACATAAATATAGTATAATTGATAAATCTACAGAACATTAACTACTTTAATAAATTCCACTCTATTTCCCCAATCGTTTCTCAGCCTTGTTATACGCATTGACCCATTTCTCAAAATCGTCTGAACTCACTTCCGGAAAGTACTTATCTTCAAAATAATACTCCGAGTTTGCCCCTTGCCAAATCATAAATCCTGATGTCCGAACTGTTTCTGAGTCTGCATCCCGTACGAACAATCAAATCTGGTTCTGGATACGGCCGATCACCAGTCCAAAGGTTCGCAGTAATGGCCTCAACGGAGGCTGGTCCATCAATTTTTGCAAGTGCTTGAAGAATCTCCTCTCGTCCACCGTAGTCGAGTCCAATATTTAAAGTTCCCCCCGTAAAATGTTTTGTATCATTTTCAATTTCCTGGAATAATTCCTGGATCCGTTGCGGAAGTCTGTCCTTGTTGCCGACGTGACAAAACCGGACCTTTTTCTCGTCTTTTTCTGCTCGAACTGCTGCAACCCAATGTTCAAGAAAGCCAAATAAGTACTTCAATTCAGCTTCGGATCTTTCGAAATTCCCCGGACTTAGACCCCAGACTGTGATTGTATGAACTTCTCGGTCAAAGGCTTGTGTGACAAGTTGCTGCAAACGATTGTAACCTTCAGAATGGCCGAATTTGGTGCTCAGACTTGCTCTAGTTGCCCATCGACGATTTCCGTCTGGGATAATAGCCAAGTGCTTTATTGTACAATTTTCTTCTGTTTCTTGGAGTCCCAGTAGTGGATGATTTGTAGAATTTGAGAACGAGTTCATCCGTTTCAAACATCCGAACAAAATACCTAATTTCAAGTAGACGGCAACTTTGCTCAGAAGCAGAAGTGCTTTGATCAGCAATCTCTCACTCATCACTATGATCTGGTTTGCAATATGTACTTCTTGAGAGTCTGTACCGATTACTTCGGCTCCCATAGATCGCTTACTCGGTACTTGAATCATGATGGGTGTAGTACAGACTTTAAGGCTTAAAGTAAGATTTAAATTCTAAGTTATTACTCAGAAAGAACAAGTCCTCGAAACAAATGTACATACAGCGGAAACACGAATGGGTTATATACCGTCTCAATACACGCCCGTCATTTCAAATTTCGAAACCCGAAAATATTTTTTACCCATAATCACAGGCGACTTAATTGGAACGAGGGTATAATTGCACAATGTAACATTACAAATTACAATGGTGAAACAATCATTGACGTTTGTCTTTGCGTTGGCTGACGCATGGAGAATAACAAGATCCTCCTGTACTAGACTGGGCCAGATTTTTATTTGGTCGGTCTGTTTTTTTTTGTTTCCGGTGGCTCATCTTTACGGCTACTCGCCCAAGCAATAAAATACTGACACTAGGGATGTTTTTGCTACATTTTTTATTACACAGGTTTTTGTTAGACTCCTTTGGTCTGTTTTTTTTGTTTCCGGTGGCTCATCTTTACGGCTACTCGCCCAAGCAATAAAATACTGACACTAGGGATGTTTTTGCTACATTTTTTATTACACAGGTTTTTGTTTGATTCTTCGGTTCAGTATGGCAATTTTACCTCAATTTCATGCGTGAGAATAATATTGATGGCTTTCACCAGATAGAACGTTGCGACGTACTGGAAAAAACAGATAATCCAATTAATTCGGCCGATCACAGCCTTATGAGCTACGTTGTGTAACATATAGTTATATTAATTAGTAGCCTTAGTCCCAGTAGTACCATTGAAATGATTATGGCCGTGAACAGAGTAAAAACTGTCATAATGACACCGTTAACTATATGCCTTTCATACTGGAGGCATCCATTCGGCCAAATTTGTAGTGTGTCATCTTCTGTATATGCTCGAATGGGAACACGGCAGGAATTATTTACATCCTACAAAATTACATATCCATTTTTCAACGCAACCACACTATTAATAAATACCTATACAACTTACCATAGGTATGCAACAGCTGATAGGAAAGCCGTCTGTGTTGTCTTGGCCTGTGGTATTCAAATCCCAATCCTCGTACCCAGCCACTCCACAACATTGAAACTGTAATTAATCAGATCACTTAACAGTGGATGTCGTTATGTAAATTATGTTGTTTAAGTTTGACCAGACAATACATAAGATTGAGACAAGAGAAGCGTCGAGTGATCTTCAGTTTCAAGGCTGTCGTACATTGACTGATTCAAGGCTGGAAAATATTCGTCATCCAGTCGCATCAAATTAATATCGTAACCCAAATGATTCACATGCATTAGGAGAAAGGGGAAACCATATATGAACCATCTCTGGAAATTGTGAAGTTAGTTCAGTTCTAATTCCGAGCGCATGCGCGGCTATCGCATCTCATTCTTATTACCACTTTCCTAAGTGGCCGCGGCCAATCCCTCTGTGTCGGACATACAAGAAACATATTTCCAATCACGAAAAAACTTAGCAAGGCAATGACCTGAAGTCCAATATTATCCAGCCCGTCCCAGAAAAAATAAAAGAAGATTTTCTGAGCGAATATGGGCCTAATATGGCGTAGTGCATAGCAAGCAATAGCCACTTGAAGGGCCACAACCGCAAACAGAATGAGGAAATATGCGTATAATTTATTTGTTGTGGATTCTACAAGGAAGTGCTTCTCCATTGGGTCTGACACCTGGTATCAGCCGAATCAAGTTTATTATTAGTTTTAGCAAGCAAAAATTCAGTCAAGATTTGCGGTAATACTAACCACGTATGTATTATGATTATTAGCATCTAGCACAGCGGTTTTAATATCATCAGGAAAATCCCCTTCATTGGAGTCAATACTGAATAGTGACTTGGCATCTTCGCGTGAGTAGAAGCTTTTGGTTTTCTTGCTTTCAGATTTTGCCTTTTCCACAATGAGTGCTTTGATCCCTGGACTCAATTGCTGGATATCCTTCTGGCGGCGAGTAAATGCAAGGACGGCTGCCACTTTCCTGAATCTGGCTATGTGTGTATATGAATTTAAATTTATAATCAATTGCAAAGCACAAATATTAAAATATTCAAGTAATCGGCTTACATTTTGCCATTGATTGTGGATTGTCCTTATCTATATGTCTGTGCGACCTTGGTGGCTCGAATTCTGAGAAACAAATTTTGGTTTCATGTTAATGCTACCCAATACATTTAATTCGGATTAGTTTTGTTGCTAATTGGTTACCTCGAACATCCGGATTAAGGCGCACCTGACTTTTTCTGCGGCCAGTGGCTGTGACATCCTTATCAGTTGAATTAGGTGCATTTGTACCACCAGTAGTGACGGGTTTAGGTTTTTCAGAATTAGCTTCAGTTTTTGACGGAGAAGTGATATTAAGTTTCGATGACACAGACACCGCCGGGATCTTCTGCGCCGATCCGCTGATTGGCTAGGGAAAACATAAAGAACATTAGCTGACATGGTTTGGCGATGGTTTTTGTCATCTTGCGAATAGATTTGCTTGTGCGATGTGTGTGGGAAATCTATAATCTACGTACAGCCTTGATTGGAGCATTAACAAACCAAATTAACCTGAACCACTGCAATGTTGTTAACTCACTTTATTGTCATCTTTTTTATCCTCCTGTTTCTTGTCCGCCATTTTCTTATCTGACAACTCGTTAAAATAAATTCTAAGTCCACGGTTGGATTCTCAATGCCGTGGTGAGGTTACAGCGTCTGTCCGTTATAGTTTCGCTACACAAATAATGGTGCCTTGACAACATGTTCCTTTTTACAGATTTTTGTCAATAAGGTCAACTTTTAAGTCTATTTCAACGAAAGGCAAAGGAAGATTTATTTTCCATACTTACTATAAAAATACAAAGTTGCTCTACGCAAGGAAGACAAATAACGTTCGTGAGCACGTAAATACTAAGTACTAAGTTACTAGCATATTTTTGTAATTTTCAAATCCAACTCAGGAATATCTTTATCTCCCCAGCCCCAAGGACCACCCTCCCCAAGTTGACCGTGACCAGGAGAATGTTCATTTTGCTGATTTGCATGATGCGATCCATCCCCTGTTCGAAGAGCCCGCCGAATAACCGCTTCCTGGTCCACGGTTTTCAAATCGTAGGCCATTCCTAATTTTGCTGCTAGATCAATTAAAGCACAAGTCAAATTGTAGCGGTATCCTCCATACTCTGAAGTTTTGTAATCCCACGGGAAGGTATGGTGGTAGTTGTGGAATCCTTCCCCCAGTGCAAACAATGAGACCAACTTATTTTCTGATGGGTTGATATCCCTGAAAATGTTAAACAAGTCGTCGTCCAAATGCGTCATAGACATTTTTATCATTTACGAACCCAATACAGTAATTAACATTTGCCTTACTTGTTGTATGGTTTATTTCCCCAAAGGTGAGCCACACTGTTGACCAGCCAAGTGGCATGCAAACTGATGACAAATCGGAATTGAGATGCGAAGAACCATGAGTAGATCAAAGACTCTCCCCAAGCCCAGACGGGGATCAGTGTTGGAAGAATGAAACTCAATATTATCACCAATGGAACATAATGCCTGTGGTGATTTTGTAAAGCAAAATAACTATTCAGAAACATGATTAGCTTAATTACAATACCAATTTACAGAAATTACGTCTTTTGGAATCTGAGGAGCTGGTCCACTTCTAAATCAGACATGTCAATTCCAGCTCCCTTCTCTTTAACGGCTGGATGCTTTCTGCACATCAGCCAACCCATGTGTGCAAAGAAAAATCCACGATTGACATTATGTGGATCAGCATGGGTTTCGGAGTATTTGTGATGGAGGCGGTGATCCCGGCACCATTCAAAAACTGAATTCTGAAGACAACGACACAGGCATCTCAAATCATGTGCACAACATTAAGAAGTAAAAGGACCCACAAATTACAAGAGTCATATTACCTGACAAGCAATCGTTTGAAAAATGACTAAAATGTACTGGAAAGGCAAAGTTGCCCGGTAGGATTTATGAGCCCATAGCCTATGGCATCCGGCAGTAATAGATAATCCCGTAAATAGTGTCAGCCAAAAACCTGTCAAAACAAACACAAAATAATGTGTTCATTTATATACATTTAGAAACGCCCACTTTTATATGCCTTATTAGTATTTTGACTTACCCCAAAGCCCAGTTTGCCACATTATCTGACCTGTGATCGCCAGCCATAGCCCATACACGGCTGCAATGTGAAGATACACAAATAATATCACATTTTTCCAAACTATTTGTGTAGGAAAAGACTGTTCAATTAGAGGGAGATCTGATGTGTCTTTGTCTGCGGAATTCCGCCGACTAATTGTTGGAGCCTTGCTAGCTGTCACATTTTCCGCCACCACAATTGTTTGTGTTCGAGTCATTTATCTACCGTTTCGTTTTCCAGTAAAATTGAACGACACAAATTTTGTACTTTGGAACTCTCACAACGACGACGAAGTAGGGATGTTGCTCCTGCGGTGAAATCTCAATCTCCTTGCACGTAAAATCAATACACCGCACCGCTCCGAGTTTGCCAGCAAGTGCGTCGTATCCAGCTCCGGGAAATCCTGCGGATTTTTTGAGATCAGGAATATTTGAAACGTATACTTCAGATCCCGTGAATGAGGGACATGTACATTGTTGTGATTGGGGCGGATGTCCAATGTCCACTGCATGGGTGCCGCCGCCAAAATGTTGTTTCGACCTGCTAAGCTGTGCAATACATGCAAGTCGGCGCAGCCCATAGCGCCGCAGCCCTTAGACTTCAAAACTTTCAATTGCTTTTTAGAAATTGAATAAATTAATCCATGAAAGCACAGGCGACGACGACGGTGTGCGTGGCGTGGGCATTGGACCATTGGGTTAGGAGAAATAAACAAGGCAGCGGATTGTAGCAAAGGAAGTATTTAACCTCACGTCATTGTGGACTGTGGAACGGATAGTCGTTTGAGGAGTTTTGGGGAGTGCACCAAGTTAATTTGGTGTGTCAGTGTCATGGTTCATGCTCCTTTGCCCACGCCAGAGTCCAAACGAAATGGTAAAATAACACGTTGTCGTTGATCTCAATCTTCGCCGTGTTTTGCGTAGCCTCAATTTAACACTACTCGAGCCCTAACTACGTTATTTAATAATTTGAGTGCTGAGGCGAGTGAGTTCAAAGCCAAGTTTCAAACTTTCTATTTAACTTGACTTGCGCTGATGTAATAGTTTGGAATGTCGATTTCATAAGTTAACTGGCGCTATTTATACAGCAAAGCATATCTGCTAGTTTTGGTTCCTTAAACCACTAAAACAACATACACTCAAGGTGATACTAAGACATTTGCAAATTCTAGCATTAGTATGGAACTCGTTCCTGCACCGCAGTATCAGTATCGATCTGATCTAAAAGCCCCGTCCAGAAAAAATTGAAAAAGCAGTACCACATTTAGCAAGAGCTGTCCAACTTTATCGAGAACTAGTATTGTTCTCAGAGTTAGTTACTTATGCTGTGTACATTCCCTCTTTCTTACACGAATGATGACATCGGCATACAACAAAGACATGTAATCTTATTAAATAACGTCCAGATATAACTGATTTACGCAATGTCAGTACACACAAGTTTAACTTTTTTAATACCACGGAGGATAAGAGGGTGAATTACATTTGAAAAATGTAACTTGACTTATCTTAAATAAACTAATTCATCGGATGTCGCTTACACAAATAAAATGGAATCAGGACAAGCCCCATTCCCCAGACAATTTGTACTGGAACAATGACACTTTTGATTGGACGAGATGTTCTATCGTCTTCGGCCTGAGCAAATGCGGCATACGCGACTCTTACATTTTCTGCTTCCACAATGCAATTCACTTCCTGCTGCGAATGATACTGACATTCAATGTTAAAGAAATTCGAGCAAACACAAATACCATCAATACATTTTGCGCCAATGTAGCAACGGTTGGGATTCCCGTTTCAAGTAAGCTTCAGCGGTGGCCTGTTATTATTTTAAGAATCCAAATAAATGAGTGGGTAGTGTTAGTAAAGTCAACTGGTAGCAGTAGAAGTATTGCTTTTGTAATCAAATAATTACATATTTGTAGTGGCCAAGCCATTGCTGGTGTGCGATATCACGAATAGAATTTGTAGGACCATAGTAAGTTAACATTTCACTTCCGCTGAATAGAATATCACATTTCTCTCCAGTAGTTATTGCAGAATGCTTGCTACACTCTGTCAGAGCATCCATTGCTCTATCCGCTGCCTCCAGTAGAGATATTCCAGTATCTCCTAATTGCTGGTTTGCAAAATCGGCGCGCACTTTACGCAGTTCCTCTGCTTCCTTCAGGCAGTCCGTTTTCCTTTGTACGTGGTTCACACATTCATAGTTTTCTGTTGTATTTACGCATGAGCAGACACCACTTGCCTGTGCACATTCTTCAAAACAAATCTGTGTGGCCAGCCATTCATAGCCTTCTGCATTTCTCTAAGATTCCAAGAAATGAACAAATATGAGATGAGAAACTAAAACTTACAGAAACTTACATTCCTTTGAATCGAATCTTTAGTGATAATGTAGCCTGGCTTCAAGGTTTTCTCAATTAATGAATCAATGATTTCATTCCAATGTTTGCATTTTTCTCCAGTTGAAATAGCGGACCCTCTTGCGCACTGCCGGAACTTTTGTTCGATTTCCTTCTCCTGTGAACCGAACGCTGGCTGTTTCCATTGAATTACTGTCGAAAGCAAAAGGGAATTGAACTCATAGAGAATATCAACAAAGGTCATTCCTTCAGAAATTATACCGCAAGAAAATGCTACAATTATAAGGAAAACAAAAAAAGCCTGCATTTTTACTGTAAATTTTAAACAACAGGCCGAAGTGCAACTGGTAATTTATCAAATGTTTATCAAAGTTGGCTTTATCAAATGGCTAACCTCGTCCGTGCATTCGTTCAATTCATTACTCCTTGTTGCAAACACAAACCGCAATAGTACAATACACCATAGTTACACAAAGATTAATTTGACAAGTATTTAGTTATGATGAAGTAGCAATAGGTATATGTTTTTACCCGAGGTCTTATAAACTACAGCTGTAATTTAGACTATACTGGGTCAAATGGGCAATTAGTCACTGTCAGCACCAACTAGGTTCCACTGTAGTAATGGCAGTAAACCAATTAACGTGGATTCTGCATTTAACTCGTCTGAAGTAATTCTGGATTTTTTTGGGGTTCCAGACTCATAAACCTTAAGATCTTGACAGCGACCCTACCCTACCGTTCAGTATATAAACCATAGAATTTAATTTAGAATTCCTAGCCGTAGTCCATTTAACTTTCTAATATTGTGGTCTAATAATCTATTTCCTCAATTTGACTTGAATGGTTAAAGACAGCGCGTGGTTAAAAGTTGCAAAGGTATTAATTCTTAGGTTGCTTTTGAAAACGTTGACCTAATACAGCAGTACTGATGCAGGTGATGCGAATTGGGGAATTATAAGACGATTGTAGAACGCAAAACTCTGCGATTATATTTCGCGGGGGTGAGCGCCCGGACTTCAATTTTAATCTGACCTGTGCTACACATTCCGGTGCACGCACACTTGCACTACACACGTCAACACCTCAACAGTCCCAGCTGTCAGGCAGTGATCGTCAGTCTGGTGTAATTTTTGCTAAGGTTTTCATTATTTCTAACACACATTCCGGGAAACAAGGAATTCTAGCATATGGCAATCTACCTTTTGGATTTCATCATCTTCCGGTTGTCAACAGAGTAACAGTTGCAAAGCAGGCGCGATTCACGGGTGCTGCAAAACAGTTCCAATTTGTTGTTCGCTGTGGCTGTTACAAATTAGCACTAAATTTGTTATTCAAAAACTGAATTCATTTATAACATCTCCGTCTTAGAGGGAAGCACACAGTACTAGCAGCTGGTAAGAAATAGTTGTGCGACATTTAAATTTTTTTATCGGAATCCCAATTGCCAATTATTTGAATTGTTAAATGATAAAGGAGTCCTCACTATGAAATATAACCAAGGTGAACGGGTCAGAATTAACAAATTAACTGCAGCATATTCCTTGAACCTGCAATTAATTCACAAAATTTTGTCTTAAAATTGAGTAACCTGCCACTTTGACTTATTCTTCAAATTGTTTTATTCAGATTGCTGAGCGACGGACGCCGGTTCTTCAGTTTCAAGTGTTCAAATAGGACCCCACCAACATGTCAACGAAAAGTGGCCTGAAAGTGTTCAACAGTCTGGGACGTTCATTGCAAGAATTTGTTCCATCGGATCCATCGGGGAAGAGAGTAAGTTGGTACAGCTGCGGACCAACAGTCTACGATGCCTCCCATATGGGTCACGCACGGTCATACATAACCTTCGACATCCTGCGAAGAATTTTAAGTAATTACTTTGGATACGACGTGAACTACGTCATGAATGTTACGGGTAAGCAAATAAATAAATTAAACTTTAAAATTAAGCTGGCAATGTTCCTTAATAGTTTAAATCATGACTGCAGACATTGACGACAAAATAATCAAGCGCGGGCGGCAGGAATATCTGCTTAACCAATATGTGCTAAATACTCAGCAACTCCATCAGCTAATTAGTGACACAACGGAAGCCATTGAGTTCTACGTCCAAGAAACCCTTCAAACTCAGGATGACGACAAGAAAGCAATGCGCGAGCGAGTCCTCATCGCCGTCAAATCCTTTATTCAGATCATCGAATGCGAGATCAAGTTAAATCCAAAGGAAGTAGATGAACAAAAGAACAAATTGATTTCCGGAGTGAAAGATGTCCTCATGGACTGGCTAGACAACAAATACATCAAAAACGAAAATCGTCCGGAAATCCCGAATGAAGTATTTGCCGAATTTGCCAAAAAGTGGGAATTGGATTATTTCGAAGATATGAAGTCGATCAATGTTCAAGATCCGAATGTAAGCACATAATTTATATATGAAATGAAAACCTGTTTTTAAAATTCTAATGAATGGGACTTTGTAAATTCCAAGCTCAATCCATTCTTTCACTTTGCCATTCTTTAGACACTGGTACGGGTCAGTGAATACGTCCCCGAGATTGTACAGTTCATTGAGAAGATTATTCAAAATGGCTACGCATATGAATCTCGGGGCTCTGTTTATTTTGACGTGACAAGTTATCGAAGAAGTGGGTTTCACCAGTATGGGAAACTTGTACCGGAAGCACAGGGGGATGCCAAGGCCTTACAAGAAGGAGAAGGTAATTTAAGAGCCACTTTTTAAAAGCCTACACTTAAAGATCTACCTGATTATCACATAAGAGCGTACTTGAATATCAATTTGATTTTTTGTATTCTAGGTGAATTGACCGGTGACAAGGAGAACGAAAAACGAACACCATCGGATTTTGCACTTTGGAAATCATCAAAAGTTGGTGAGCCGTCATGGCCATCTCCTTGGGGTAAAGGACGACCTGGTTGGCACATTGAGTGCTCGGCTATGGCCAGTTGCATTATTGGCTCGAGTATTGATATCCACACGGGTTAGTGATTAACAACTTCTTTTAGTAGTAGCAGGCAGAGGCAGCAGGCTTTACAAATTTATGCTTATGTGGAGCAGGAGGTGTGGACTTGAAGTTCCCACATCATGACAACGAATTAGCCCAAAGTGAAGCCCATTATGGAGTTAAGGATTGGGTTAATTATTTTTTGCATTCTGGTCATCTGACAATAGCCGGTTGCAAAATGTCAAAGTCACTAAAGAATTTTGTGACAATAAAACAAGCTTTGGAAGAATATACTTCGAGTCAACTCCGCTTGACCTTCTTACTGCATTCCTGGAAGGACACTCTGGACTACAGGTAACACTAGACATTGCTAAATCAAGAGTAATACTGATTTAATCCATTGCTCGTTTTTTAGTCCAAATGGTATGCAATCTGCAATTCAAATGGAAAAACTATTTCATGAATACTTCCTCAATGTAAAAGACTGCCTTCGAAACACCACACCCTTCCCAAAGTGGACAGCTGAGGACCTTGCCCTTCAAGAAAATTTTGCAAAAATTAAGCGAGTTGTGCACTCAGCACTCTGTGAGAACATGGACACACGATCAGTCATTTTTGCGCTCAAAGATTTGATTGGATTTGGCAATGTTTACATTCAAATTGGCAAAGCTAAAAAATCTATCAACGGACCACTTCTAAAAGATACAGCACTGTGAGTCTAATATGGTTCCTCCCTTCCTCCGCTCTTGTATTCGTTTGAATGTCCAGTCCAGTGTCCCAAACATACGCTACCAGCATATTACATAACTAATTTTTGATTTGATGGTTTTTATGCAGATTTATAACACGGATGTTGAAGATTTTTGGAGTGATTCCGTCTAGTGAGGAAGACTCATTTGGATTGCGGGTCCAGGAAGGTGGAACAGTTGATGAGGAATCCGTCATTCTACCCGTTCTTGACGTTTTGTCGGACTTCCGTGAAAAAGTACGTATTACTGCCCGCTCCATTGAGAACCCATCAATCAAATCCACAATTTTGAAGGAGTGCGATTTGATTCGCGATGAGAGACTACCATCACTCGGTGTTAGGCTCGAAGATCATGAAGGTAATGTTACCCTAAACAATTAGCCTAGAAGTTACGAAGAAGTAAGTTACTTTAATTTTCTGTCCTATTCTATTCATGGATCTGATTGCAGGTTTCCCAACTGTAATAAAATACGTGGGACGTGAAGCAATGCTGAAAGAAAAAGAACAACGGCAAAAATTGGAATTGGAAAAGGAATTAGAAAAGCAACGTAAAAAGGACGAATTACTTAAAATCCAACAAGAGAAGGACAAGCTAAGACGAATTCCACCTTGGGAACTATTCATTGGTGAAACCGACAAATACTCTCAATTCGACTCAATGGGGTTCCCGACTCATGATTATACTGGAGAAGTCTTAGCAAAGTCTCAAGTAAAGAAATTGCAGAAAGTGTTTACAGCCCAAGAAAAAAAGTACAATGAATACCTGGCGGAAGTTGCACAGGTACCAATCCTTGCGGATTCCGGTACATCAATTGATTCAAGTTCACAAATTGATTAACTTTAAATCCAAATTCTCAGCCGCATTTGAAATTCACCACTATATTACACCGGTATATAATCTAGTTTTAAAATCATACAATAGCGAGCTCCGTGGAAAATTGCGTAAACGCATTTGACTCTATTTAACAAGTTCCAAAATGAACCACTTTTACGCTAAAATCGGGAAAAAATGGGGTCGACTAAAATTGGGTTTGTGCTGGCCGCAAGTCGCCAAAATCAATTGCTAGAACTTATTTCGGCGAATTACTGTACTGTTGGCCCCTTTGAATTTTGGAATAATTACGAAGTGTTGTCGTCTGATTTCGGAATGCATTTTTACACCAAGGATGTCCAGTTGGACAACCTGAGTTGAACTCGCTTTTTCCACGGGGGCCGCTAATTGTAAATTTATCTCTACTCATGAGTCCTGTTGAACGCATAATAACTACTAGATTGGGTTTAACTACAGACCTAAAAAGTAACTAATAAATTTTGAGTACGAAAAGAAACTTAATTGCGAAATTGACGTTGAATTTACTGATTTCATCCAGTGTCGTCACCTTAAGCCGATTAATTTAACAATTCTTGTATTAAATTTTAAGGTTAAATTTCAATTGATTTATTGCGGGTACTTGTTAGAAACAAAACTCAGGAATTCCTGATTTACTTGAAGCAAAATACAAAAGTCAACTAAAATTCATAAAATTATAAAGACTCAAGACAACGAAAGAAACGCAGTCAGTAGTTAACAAAATTGGTTCTATGGCATTTAAACCCAAATGACTAGAGATCTATTGCAGCTGTTTGGAATATTGGAAACACATATATTGTTACACAAAACTCAATCCACGTTAAACTTACATCACTCGGCTACAAACTTAATATTTGATGGCGCACTTAACATTTTGGAGAGGAAACACTATCATTCTGAATCTATACTCAAAGAAATCAATTTCTCAATATTGAAACTAGTGACTAGTTGAATGAACTCGCAAAATCCACATTTGTTTCATGAGTAATGCCAAAAGCCCGGTATTTTGCAATGACTAGGGACACTAGGGAGATTACTGAGATTAGTAGTTTTAAGTTCAAGATGAAGTGTCTCACCCAGTGACTTACATTCTTAGTATTTGCAACTGTGGTTCTTATGATTTACAAAGCACATTTAAAATACCTGCAAACTTTAAGAAATTGTGGTACAAAATGGCGCGTAATATTTTATATTCCTAATTTGTGAAGAAATCCCAGATTATTCTTTCTTCTCATGCCTCTCATGTAATTGTTGCTCAGCTGAAATAAACAGAAGTACTTCAAGTTAATTAAAGAAATAAGTACACCAACCTCATGAACTTGAAGAACTTACCAATCTCGTCTTCCTCATCCCCAGAGGAATCCATAATATCAGAACAACAAATTGAGTAGAAGATTAAACTTAGGAAGCCAAGGGGCAGCCCAAAGAGTATAATTGTCAAAATTGGATTTCCACTCCACATGTCGTAGAGGGAAGTTTTAGCTTCGTAGAACATTCTGAACATCCGCATAAAAATTGATCTCCCGCCGTAGGCCTAATTGTGAATACACAAACGAATCTTGTTATTCTTCTCGAAATATAAATGTGAAAACAGAAAAGCGAAACCAACTTACATACGCATTTCCACTCATTATGTCGTTGAGGAACATTGAGATAACTTCCTCGGTCAAATGCTGTGGATCATCTTGTGGAATGTAATGATGAAATGAAGACGTATTGACGACGAGGAGTGACGGGACTGGAAGAGTTGTCATTGCTACAGAGTTTGCAATATCAGATTGCCCAATCCAACCAAATTGGAATGCTCTGAAAGAAAATAAATGGGATATAATGACGTGGGTGGGTAATAAATAAAAAAATTAGCAAGTGAAGTGAAGTGAACTAACTCGTTGTATAACTCTCTGTCACGCAAGATAATGGACTCCATCATTGTCTTGAAGCTAACGATGCCATAACACGAAAACATTATTAAAAAAGTGCAAAAGAACATAACTTTAATTGGCAAAGATAAATTTCTAGATTTGCTCAGCTACCTCTGCATTTCTGTAGTGATTCTTCCCAATTTATCTTCTTCTAAAACAGTCAGCGCAATGTACTTCTTTGCTCCCATTAAATCTTGAAAGTTTGAACGTGTTATCTTCATAAATGTGGGAAATCTCTCCCTCCCAATCCACCCCATCAATGAATTTGTCAAATTAAAATCCTCTGATACTTTCTCTGGAACTTCATAGAAATATTCATCCATTTCCTTTCGCACAAAGATGAAGGGTAAGTTTTTCTAGAACAATTCATGCAATGATAGATTTCTCTAAAATTCATTAACAACAGGCAATGCGAGGTGTGTTTTACCTGTTTCAGAAAATCTTTGGGCACTTGATATTGGTCAACATGAATAAATAAAATATGAGCTTGGAATGCAAGTGCTGCTTGGCTGAAGGATTCCTGCAATAAAATATAAAACAATACAAATATAAAGTTATTTTTATTATTTGAGACTTTTCATACAAATCCTTAACCACTAACTTACCCAAAGTTTTCCCTCCTGTTCACCGGCATAAGCGAATAATATCTTTTCCTTTTCAAATAATGTACGGAGGCTCTCATTATTTACATTTAGTACGGCCGGTCCCAGCATTCGCTTGGCATATTCCACGATTTCCTCAGATGATCGGTCCCCTCTGTATGTATGGACCTCATCGCCTTTTATCCTATACGGGAATGAAAAAAGTTTTAAGTTTAAATAAAC
>JAAXYW010001470.1:0-21372 GCA_036851895.1 Orthonychiurus folsomi | reverse complement strand
TGGTTAGTTAAGGCCGGTCTTAATTATTGGCACTTTCGGATATATCAATGTGCCTGTCATATTGTGAAAGTTATGCCTATGATGACCTTAATAAAGTAAACCAGAACCAGAACCAGAACTAAATTTGGACAAATGAAGTGTCATTGGAACCGTTGTAAATCCGGACGTGGTTTTTGACAAATTCAGATCCCAACTCGGTCAAAAAAAAAGTTCTAATTAAAAAAACGTGTTTTAATCCGATTTAATTCAAGAGAAAATTCAAAAATCAATATATCGATTTTCCATGTTTACAAACAAAATACGTCACCAAGGTGGCGGGGATTGCATATATGTAGTGCAATGCACGGTACGATGCTATGCTATATATGCATAGTGATGGTAGGCATCGACTGTTCAATGGTTTGTTTATTTGTAGCGGGAATCTATTAAATCGGTGCATTTATTAAGAGAATCGCTGGAAATGCTGAGTTATTTGTGTGTTTTAGATTTTAGTGGCATTTGGTGCACGAACATTTAGATTTAGGTCTTCTGATCAGCACTAAGCGCATGCTAAATTGAAATTCGGAACATTGGAGCTCCTTAGTACTTGCTGTAATTTTATTTTGAAATCAGATTCCACATCGAATTGACATTAATTTGATTTGAACTCTCTTGATTTGCAATTATGCACCTCGACGCCTCTCAACCGCGCAGTTCATGGTGTACTCAACAAATTCCTCTTCATCCATTTTATGGTAGCTTTCATCCAGGAATGCCCATGCTGAAATTACAAATAACATTGCATCCGCTAAACCGTATTTGGTAAGCGCCGGTCGAATGTTAGCCTCTACTTCCCTTCTTAATTGGAAGGCCGCGGCCTCCGCACCTAATCCTTCTCTCTTCATCTTAGCATGCAAGGATTGGTCGGATTTGTTGCGAACGAACACGACCGGCATCCCAAAGGCCCGACAAGTTTGGCCGAGCCTTGCCTCCAATTCGGTGAATCGTCCAGCCGTGACAATGATGAGGCAATCAAATGCATAAAGGCACTTATCCAAAAAGTATGTGTGTGCTGGGTGATTGTCCGTCCCAGCACCAGGGATATCCCATAACACAACGTGGGGATAATCCGGAAGTGGGTAACGTTTTATCTCTGTTGTAATTTCAACTTCACCAGTTTTGCATGCCTGTGGGTCATTGTCACTCATTCCACGCAGTGCATTGATTAAAGATGATTTTCCGGTCCCAGTGGCACCGGTGATAGCAAAATTGTAGTGATTTGTAGTATCAATTCCCAGCTTTCTATGGGCTTGATCTCGGAGTGTGTTTTTGTGTTGTTCGCGTTGCTCGGCTGTCATTCGCTCCCAGCCATCCGGACGAAACACAAATCCGTTTGCCTTCAGAGCATCAAAATCTTGTCGTGTATTTTCCAAATCCTTTTTGCTCTCCTGCATCATTCGAAGAGAGTTGGCTGCCTCTTGCTTCTTTGCTTGCAGCTCCGCCTGGAACCTTGCAATCTCAGCTTCTTTTGCTGCTTTTTCAGCTGCTGTAGTAGCTTCCAGTTGAGCCATTTTTTGGGAAAATGATTCAAATTCTTGCTGTTGGCGAGCAAGTTGAGCTTGGACCTGATTCAGGTCATGTTCTCTCGCCCTCACGGTTTCTGCTAACCTTTCCTCCCTTGCACGTGCAGCAGCTTCTTGCTCTCGTGTCCATATATTGGGCATTTGCGCTGGCGCTGGAGGACCGCGATTGCCGCGGCGTCCACCAAAAGCCTTTTCAATCGCTTTTCCAATTTTTTTAAACCAGCCCATCCTGAAAACATTTTTCAGTAAAAAAAAATTGGAATTGGGATAGGAATTGTGGACTTAAGCGTCGTTCATTTATGTAGGTTTTTTTAATATAAAATACGCAGGCTAATTAATTACTACTCAACAATTCTAATTCGAATTTTTATATCATAGTGTTAAATAAGGTGCAGGACATCAACAATTACAATATATTAAAATCCCTGCCTCCGTTGCGTTGAGGGCATTCACATCTTGGCACTAGGGGTGGGGACATGCACGAAGGGGAGAGGGGTAGCTTTGCTTCTAGTCTATATGTTTATGTTCTTTTTAATTATTTAGTAATCAGAGCAAGTTGCAGCATTTAACTTACCAAGTTAAATAGTAGGAGAGAAACAATTAATTACCTTAATGGTTAGTTTTCGGTTGTTGTTGATCGAGATGTCACACAAGTAAATCTTCAAGTTACTGCAAGTAATTAAAAATATGAATCATATTATTTCAAATGTTCCTTAGGGTTAATAGCATTCAAGATAAATTCATATTACGGCGTATGTGACTCCGTTGAATTTTTGCACAAAAAAACGAGAAAATAAATTTCAGATTTTAAACTCAACGAAATGGCAAAATTAGATTTGAGCGTAGTACCAAATTAATAGGGAATAAATTATTTGCCCACCTTTTTAACTAACTTTCACAGATGCTGACTTTCACACTCGTTTAACCTTTTTTGCCCACCTATTAAGCTAGCTTTCCCACCTTTTAATCTGATTGTCCCCCAAAAACACTAACTCTTTTTTACAACTCAAGCATATTTATTTTACAAGAAATGGCAAAATAATACATTTACTGAACGAGCAACGCTTTATTTGCTTTTTTACTCCACGGGCGCTCTGTTGGTAAATAGGCACATTTTTTGCCTCATCAGGAACGTTCCTGATTAAGAAGTTCTTGTAATACTTACCGTATAATCTCGTAAGTACGAACGTTGTAATACTTCTTGATTATTGCAATTCCAAGTAAGTATTTGTTGATTCTATGGTTGCCAACCATAACCAAAATTGGATAAGTTAGCTTAATAGGTTGGGAAAAATGTTAAACGAGTGTATGAAAGTCATCATGTTCGAAGGCCAGTTTTGTTTGGTGGGAAAGTCGGTTTTATTTGGTGGGAAACTCTGCCAATACCAGGATGGTGGATAAGTTAGTTTAATAAGTGGGCAAAAAAGTTAAACGAATGTGAAAGTCAGCATGTGTGAAAGTCAGTTTTATTTAGTGAGACATAAATGTAACCCAAATTAATCTGCAAATTAATTATAAAAAATGACCAATTTAATACAATCAGAATCAAGATATCAAGAAAAACACCTTTAACCGTAGAAACGCAGTTATAAAACTTTGCTATCTTTTAAAGCAGACAAATTAAGTTCCTCCCAATTGCACCGCCAAGGCCAGCTGAATCGCGTATTCCGCCCCGTCAGGATGTCAAACAATAACTGCAAAAATTGGCAGCACCGAATTTCCTGAGAAATTTTCCATGTCAACCAATTCTAACCAACACTCCCAAGTCAGAAAAAAAACCTGAAAAGCTTATGAGCTCATTGCCTTATATGTTGTATATTTGGAGTCGAAGGTCCTTGGGAAAGGATCGCTTATATAAACAAGTCTGCAAACGTTCTGTGCTTTTGCGCCCGACTTCACGCCACTTTTAATTAAATTTGGATTTTATGCAAAGCGTTGCGCCGAACTTATTCCTTTGCACGAACCGCAGGCAGGAACTGTTTTTTGAATTTGTCACATGACAAGTCAAGATTTCTGATCATAACATCATAAGTAAAGAGCTTTTATAAATTTTACAGTTCATACTTTCAAAGCTATTTCTTTTGTAAAATGTAAAAATATGATTCGGACTTTACCAGGAAAATCTAAGACAAAAATCTGAATTTAAATAGGAGGTTTAAATTCAGACCTGCTAAGGATTTATCTATTCCAAGTGGTCATTTGATTTATAACTCGTGTGCGCAAAACAAGTATATGTACATAGTGTTCTAGAAAAACAAATTGAATTTAATTAAAACGTAAATGTAAGCGGAGCAAAGGCCAGATGCAACTACAGCCGCAATCCTTCCTTAGCTTATTACCGTAGCTTATTACCTCAAGTGTCTTAATTGTTACACATGAATGCCTTGGTAGAACACTTTAATGAATAAATCAAATCAAATCAAATCAAATCAAGAGAAGTGACCAATAGTGTGCGAGGCAAGTTTATTTGTTAATAGGATTCCACCCAAATTATCCATTAAATAAAATTAAATAAATCACACTTAGAAACACGAAAATGCAAGTCAAAGGTTTTATTGGATTTTAGTGACTGCAAGCGCAGCTCGATTTGAAATTTAACGCGTGTAGTTGTGTATGTTTGTAACAATGGTTTGGAAATATATGCAACGGCATCTTATCGGAGAGCCTGGCCTAGCAATGGGTTTCACTCGAGAATTACCGTGTAGTTTTAAAAGTTCTTTGTTCTGGAGTTTTGAAAACAGCATTAGCTCAGGCTCAGGATATGGGTGATTTTGCTTGGGATGAATGCGATTAACAAAAGAGCTTACTTCACACTTCATTCTCCATAATATTTTTGAATTCCATTTGACCACACTTCAAAATAAGCAAGTTGTTTATTGGATTTGTTGTAAATTCTCATTTTGATTTTGCGAGTAGTTGTGGCAAGGGGATTGATTAGACAATTTTTGTTTTGGAACTTTTGATGGGTGATTGTAAATGTAAATCTACAAAATCCAAAAGCTCATATTTAAAAAGTTTTGACCTGTAACTTTGACAGCCAAGGACACAGAATTTGGAAGAATTCCTCACACATGATATTATAAGCAAAGATGATGACATGTTATGTCACAATTTTAAAATTTGTTTTGCAAAGTATGTTTGTCTGAGAAAATTATCTAAAGGCAAAGAATTAGCTCTTGTGTGGGGTTATTTGCATGATGTTTATAATGTATAACTTTGCGCACAAAGTAATGTTGTTGGAAGTAGCATAAGGCACGGCCAGAGAACGTTTGCAGTCTATTCAACACGGACCAAGACTCCGACCGTCAAACACCACAGCAAAATATAAATGCTCTGGTCTTTATATTTATTGTGACTTGAATGTGTCATTTCTTCTGAAACAAACATTTCTCCGCCGCTATGTAGTGATCAATTCTGTGAGTGGCATACAAGAAACCGGGATACCGGCTCCGTATTTTTAATCTCGGTATAAGATTAAAAACACGCGTAATACTGATTGGCTTGACTTAATCGTCATGATTCAATATGCATCTGTTAACAAACGGCATTGAGAAGCGTGTTGCTGCTTGCATGTACCTCAAGAAGCGTAGTCACATTTTAAATGTTTCTATAGTTCCTGCCATGCATCAGGAAGCGATTTGTCAGCAGCACACGCAGCAGAAATATTTATGAAAGCGATCGATAAATTAATGCAAATTGCATGATCTGCTGAATTTCAAAAATTAGCCAAAAATCGAGGTTTCATTTCGCAGGCGTAATATTTTGCACAGTTCAATTCTAGACTAGATTCTTAATTCCTACATTGGTCCTCACCGATTTTGTGTAGTGCGCATGTGACGCGACCCCATTGTGAGCAATAAGTAAAGCTTTTGAATCAATGACTCGACAGGACACTAATGCAAGCACNCCTCACCGATTTTGTGTAGTGCGCATGTGACGCGACCCCATTGTGAGCAATAAGTAAAGCTTTTGAATCAATGACTCGACAGGACACTAATGCAAGCACAGCAGTAAAAGTTTTGACATGGCACTCAAGTCAAGTTGTTGTTTATATCTAACCAAAATTAAACATTCGAATGGCAAATGTAACATTTTAACTGTACATTCCAAATTGTAAATTGCTAAACCTTACGGAGACTCATTTGATTTGCCATTGTAAATCTATGGTGGAGAGCCCGAGGAAGTTCGAACAAATTAAATTATTATTATTAATCTACAAATGGCAACGTGTTGCATGTCATAAGTAAGAATTGGTCAAAGTTGAGAAGAGTGTCTTATTTGCTGGTATATATTTCTCACTATACAGTTCCTAGTGAGCTGTGATTGCAGCAAACAAATTCATTTACCTGGAACTGATGCAGTTAGAGGAGGTTATTCAACGCGAATTGATCAAACTCAGAACAGAAAATGTAATTTGACGAAAGCGTATCTTGGCAATTTGATGATTATACTATCACGCTTTCCAGTGAGCAAGGATTTTGTACCATGCGGTTGGAATTCCACTGCCAGCAACCCAAACACTTCACAGCACAGCACCCCAAGTCAGTGGGAATTTATCAGTAACCGCTACATTTGACGCCAGATTTATACATTTAGATGGAATGATTTGCCCGAGTCAGCCGACTGTTAAGTGATAACTTTCGTTCGAACCGCGCTTAAGTGCGGCTTAATGTAATGATATGATCAGGATTTTTGCGAATCGCGCATACTGTGGCATATAAATTTTGTGGTGTTATCAATTTATTTACTAATTCCAAAATCATTTGTTCATTTTATTATTTTATTTGCTGCGTATATGAATGCTTATACTAATCAGTATCCTGTAAATAGTTGACTCATGAAAATACTAAGATATACCATAATTATGTACACTTTTGTGTGACTCTCAACTATCAACTAAACCATGAACTGACTTTACTCGAACCTAGTAAGTTTAATTCTGCAATAGGATTCTAGGCAACCAAATTAAAGCACTGGGGGTGGGGAATATAAAAATAGCCAAAGTACTACGTTTTAAACATACAATTCCGCATTTTGGTTAAGCATTATACTTAATTGTGTGTCTAGGGCTCACGCCGTTTAATCCGTTTCCTAATATTTGGATCGCGCGAAATCGCGTTTTGTTTCAGTTTCAAAGGTAGAAACGAAACGAATCAGAGAACGGTACAATATGACTTGTATAGGAAATACTAGATGATATATCTAGACTACGATATCTTCGCCCGAACCAACTAAATCTGCATCCACATACTAAAGGGGAATGTTTGGGTGCGTGTTTGTCTGTGTGTCTTCTGCCTCCTCCAATACCGGTGAACCGGTCTCAGAACTTAATAGCTTAAAGTATTCAATTCGTCAACACGGTATGCACAGGCCATACCAAAAGTTGGTATGACCTTTCACCTTTGAGTTAAGGCAATTACTTTAGCTAAAACGGAGGAGAAGCATGTGACATGATATTGTTCTTATGAGGTTGTGCTGAGAGGTTTTGGTAAGGCCACACGTTGACTTGACCTTTTAAATATGAGCTAGGGCATTGACCTTAGCTAAAATGATAGATAACATATTCAACATTTTGCATTTCTATTTGTTTCTGGCGTTTCCTGCTTCCAGTCCGACTCATTTTTCATTCTCATTATTGCCACTGTTCTGTTTCCGTTAAATAGACTTGCATGGAGGCCGAGAAACGAGGAAGTCGTCGCCGCACGCCTTGCCACTGTATGTATTGCGCCAGAACTATCCAACAGAAAGCATTGAAATTGCACTTAATCCCGCTAATTTCATGATTACACAGTCCCCACAAACAAACTCTAATGAGGTTTATTTTTTAAAATCAAGTTAGAGTGCTCGTATGTTTTTTAGTGTCCATCTACTGGACCAATTTCGAAGTTCGCGAGTGTAAAACTGGCGCGTCTGTGTGGTCAAAGTTCCCATTGAGTCCAGGTAGGTTATATAAAACAAACAAAAAAAAGAACAGTATGCACCTAGCGCATACAGTGTGAGCGCGTCTCTTAGTAGTGACAGAATTGAATCCCCTTTCATTTGGTACACCCGTATATGGCAAATAAAATCTGCAAAGCAGAGGTCCTAAGAGCTGCTGTTGCACAATGCACTTTAACCTCACGCAACCTATCCCCTACTCCAAGTGTATCGCCCCTGAATTCCGGCATTAAATTCCAATGATGACATCCATGAAATTCCCACTCACAACCTTCAATACTTTCCCGCTCAATACCTCTATTGTATGTGTGTATGTATAACGTTAAACGGATATATTCTTAACCCGACGTCGGAATGTGCACTGTGATAGTGAGGCAAGGTTTTATTTTTTTGCATAGTTCCTCAGAATTATAGCAACAGCAAGTATGGTACACCAAATCCCTCTCACAGACATTCCGAAAATTTCCCTCTTACATAGTTAAATCAGCGTCAATGAAAGAGGCGGAATGGAAGGTATGTTCAGGGAAGTAGATGTTCAGGCCGCCGCCTCCCGAAAAGCAATTTCATAAAAACCTAATTCACTAGACTTAATATTACTGTAGCGAGATAGCTAGAAGCTAGGTGCACATCAGATTAGTTGCACCAGCATTAGTCCGCACGATACATCATCTGGATATCAGACAACAGGAATCAGCACCACAGAATCACGTCGAATGGCTTCGGCTACAATTAAATTCCTAATTTTACATTAGATTGTGGTGCACGACCCTTGAATGCGCCAACCATGTCAAGATTACGTCAACCCCGCACACGTGTGCAACAATGCTCTACCAGATGCTATGACCCCTAACTTGTTGTATGTACCAAACAATCAAATTAACATGGGGAGCCAAAATACCATTTAGAATGCAGCGTTGCCATGCAAGCCTTGCGCTTTCCAAGCACCATTGTTGGCATGGCGTAAGTTTTTTTAATATAACCAAACTGCTTCATACTAAACATTTTAAAATTCCGCTACATACTACATGGACTGAAAATGTCTTCAACTCCAACCACTAACCAATCTTGCTGCCCAGCTAACTCGACCGGAACGATGCCCTAAGGACCTCGCATACCAAGTTTCAAGCAAATCTGACCAAAACCGAAAAGGATAAATTGCAGACAACTAAGACACCGTACTCTTTAAAAATAAATAAATGTAAAATAAGATCTGGCTGGAACACTATACATGTAGTTTTATTTTAAATAAAGTTTGAGAAACAATGACATTAATTTGGCTTCAATCAAACCAATCCCTAAAATTGATTTATGGACCGCGACGCCTTTCAATGGCACAATTTATGGTATACTGAACGAATTCAGACTCATCCATCCTATGAATGCTTTCATCCAGGAATGCCCATGCAGAAATATTAAACATCATTGCATCCGCTAGCCCGTAGTTGGTTAACACCGGACGAGTTTTTGCCTCCACCTCTCTCTTCAACTCGGCAACCGCGACCTCCATTCCCAAACCCTTCCTCATTTTAGCAGTCAAGGATTGGTCAGATTTGTTGCAAACAAACACGACCGGTGTTTGAAAGTCTCTACAAGTTTGACCAAGCCTGGCCTCCAGTTCGGTGAATCGACCAGCCGTTACGATGATGAGGCAATCGAAGGCATAGAGACAATTGTCCAAAAAGTAAGTGTGTGCCGGGTGGTTGTCCGTCCCAGCACCAGGGATATCCCAAAGCACAACGTGTGGATAATTCGGGAGTGGAAATTTTTCAATCACCCCTGTTGTTTCAGTTTCTCCAGTTTTGCATGCCTGTGGGTCAGTGTCACTCATTCCACGGAGTGCATTGATTAAAGATGATTTACCGGTGCCAGTGGCTCCTGTGATTCCAAAATTGTAATGATTTGTAGTATCGATGCCAAGTCTTTGATGGGCTGCTTCTCGAAGTGTGTTTCTGTGTTGTTCGCGTTGCTGGGGTGTCATTCGTTCCCAACCTTCTGGACGACATACAAATCCATTTGCCCTCAGAGCTACAAAATCCTGTCGTATATTCTCCAAATCTCTTCTGCTCTCCTCCATCATTCGAAGGGAGTTGGTTGCCTCTTGCTCCCTTGCTTGCAGCTCCGCCTGGAACCTTGCAACCTCAGCGTCCCTAGCTGCCCTTTCAGCTGCTGTATTAGTTTCCATTTGAGCCATTCTTTGGGAAAATGATTCAACTTCTTGCTGTTGGCGAGCAAGCTGAGCTTGGACCAGATTCAGCTCACTTTCTCTTGCCCTGACGGCTTCCGCTAATCTTTCTTCTCTGGCCTGGGCAGCTGCCGCTTGTTCCTGTGACCATGGATTGGGCATCGGCGCAGGGGCCGATGGTGAATCACCTCCAAGACCAAAAAGACTTCCGACAAACTTGAAAACACTTGAAACCACGCCTCCCATCTTGGAAACTGTTTGAATTCAACAGAATGTTGTTGTCTTATGAAACAAAGTTGGTTACTTATTAAAAATAGGTTTTCACAAGATAGGCTATTACATTATCGTTGGATGGGGCATGTGATGCTTTTAACAGTTCGTATTCATATTTTTGTATCATACTACACTTTTCATCTAATTTTTGTAAACCCAATAGAATTCTTGATGGGGCCAAGCATTTACTTTTCCAGGGAAACATTTCTACCATTTGCTTATACAATGCAATTCACATCCATAGGTTTGTTCTCTGAATGCCGCACTAAAACTCCTTAGAAGCTTATGGGTCAGGCTAGTATGTGATGTACAAATGGCCAGTATATAACCGGGGGTATCACAGAAACTGGAAGACATACTAAAAAACCGAATACAATGCTGGAACGCCAGTACCGAGTTACTTTAATGATCCAAGTTTAAGGTTTGACACATACGCGCCGCACAATTTCCTAAAATCCGGAATTCCACAAAAAATGTGGGGATAATTTTTTTATTATGGTCATCAAATAACATTCCTCTCAGCAATACAAACAAGTCACAAGTGAATCGATGGGGTGCGGGCTGCGAGCTAGAAAGTTTTTTAACCTTTTTTCCAACCTTTTCCGCAATTCCAACTTATTTTTAAGTTTAAATGTTGAAAACTAATTGAATTTACAAAAAATATTTTTTTGGAAGATAATCTTTTTTGAACGCTTCCGTGTGGTGCCTTGTAATATATTGACTGGCAATGGCCACCCGCTACAAATAAGAATATTATGCTTTAAATATGAAAATTTTTGCAAGTTACAGTCCCTTCTGTGTACTAAATATCCTACTGGGGTATGGCAGAAGAAATTTCAAAAATAAATGAGACAGATAAATAAAATGCATTTACCTGAGTTGTTGCAACCACAGAACTAATGTTAACAATGGAAATAAGCTTAGAACAGAATGTGAATTTCTACCAGTTATTTACTTATTCAACAAGTTTTTGATTCACACACACACTGCGAAGTGAGCCATCAATTTAACTCATTCATTTAAAATAATTTCATTGCCAGCTAACCCGACACCGGCATCGCACAGCCCGCCCCCCATTTCAACGGAAATGACAAATTACACCTAAAAGTTATCAGGAATTGTGTTTACAATCTACAATTGGCGCCAGAGTCGAGACCCATTTACTTGGAAATATATGTTTGCTTGGAACATCCGGCAATTATGTCGCGTTGCTCTTCATTTGAATTGTGTAAAACTTTCAAGTGTAGCATTTGATAAGGTCCTGCGGCTTTTGGATAAAGGTTTTTGGTTTATGACTTTCTAATTTTTTGCTAGATTCTTTTCCCACTTCTTAAACAGTTTGACAAATTTGGTTAGCAAATAAAAAATAAAAATGCTCTTTATGATTAAATTTGCACACAGGTGGGACGACTTAACAGATTTGCACAACTAAGCAAGGTTTCGTAGTTGACACCAAATCGCTCATAGGCTTGCCCCAAATTGGAAAAATTGGAAAAATACAAAACGCGCTAGATTGCGGCCAATCCGACTACAGTTAAATTGACTATTTCATGCGTTCCATTGCTAAGGTATTATGCTAATAGAACACACAGTCTGTAGGCTGTTTTTTGAATAGTGAATGGATTCTTCAGTAAAACTCGGATATCACTCATAATCCGTACAATTGGAAGTATGTCTGTGTCAGTCACTGCAAAGTACGAAAAATATTGAAATATTTTCTAAGCATATTTTCTTGCGAATTATGTAGGTATTTGCAAATAATTCTTACAAACGCCAGTGCCAGCCATTGACGGAAGCCTTCCGTATATTTTAGAGAAAAATTCACCACATCGGTCAAAATTTTATGCAAATGATCCAGGCCTAGGTTGCCGCCGACTACAGGATGCTTGCATAACTAATCTTATCAGGTTCAGCGACTCGAGTTAGGATTCGAGATAACTCAAGCTTGGAGTAAATAACGCATTGGAAGTGCGGTTTGAGGAATAATGTTTTGCCTGATCGGCAACGTTAATATTTGCCTACTCTGTCCTTGATTGAAAACGTGTCCGTCTCCGTCATGTTCATGAACCATTGCTTGAATATACTGGTATTGAAATTGAAAAACTCAATGAAATCTTTTAGTTGAAATGAATTCCGTGCGTATGTGAAAATTAAAAATTGTTCCAAGATTTACTGCTTACTTCAAAACTATTGCGCGCACTTTATTCGCGTCATAGTATTGTGAGATGGTCACAAAATGAAGTGATCAAAATATACAGCGCACGTAGACTACCAATATTTTTAAAGACTGTAAATGTCATATTGTAAATATCAACGCTTGAACGCCAATGACGCCACTGAAACCGACAATCCTGAATTTTTGAATAAAAAGGACTTCAACAAATTTAACTACATATTTAATGAACGATTTATTAGTTTTTACACTTTGATAGCACTGACCAGAATTCAGTCAAGTCATCATTACATATCCTTTAGCATTGAATCAGTTGGAATTGAGTATGATATCCCTGAACTTGATCACCTGCCTAGTTGGCGTCGCCCAGTACTCACCAGTGCCCCCAAAGAACGTGTCCACAGCGACTCCATCTACAATCAAATTTGGATACTGGCACGTCCGGAATACAATTATATTATACCTGATCTTTTCCACGCCATTAATCTTCACAGAAATTATCCCATTCCTTTGTCCAGCAGTATTCAGCGTAAGATCCATTTGTACGTCCGTCCAAGCCCCACGCTGAAACCTGAACGCCCCAGTACTCAAGGACCACCCATACACAGGGCCACAGTAGTTCCCTGGCATTTGGCAAATTGCTGGATCCTGAGCCTCCCTATTGGCATACAAATACAATTCCCCATCACCATTGTCCCGCCACATGACGCGAGTGGAAAAACAGTCCACGGCCGGATCCCCGCCAGCACAACTTTGTTTTCCACCGTAAAGCCCAGGTAATTTTCCGCCATGAACGAAGTTGAAGTTTTCAGGGAAAAAAACTGAAAATTTCATGGTCGCTGAACGCTGGACTTGATGTCTGGTCCAGACGCCAAAGCCGCCCACAATTGGTCCTTCCGGACTCCAGCTGCCGGCCGGGAAAACTACATCAACTCCACCGCCAGATGCCCATAGGATCGCATTTTGATTGCCGTATTTGATTTGGGCGCCACCGAATGCGGCGGATAAGGAACTTTTGGAGAAGTCGGCACGGAATACTTCTGCGCGGGTTGATACGGGCAAGTCCTTTACTGCAGCGGAATAGACGGTTACCAGGACGACGAAAATTGGCAGGAGGTATTTTATAGCCATTGTGAATGCTGGACAGAATATATGTGTTTCAGATGATTGCAAGTTGAATTGTAATAAGTTGTTCTTAGTTCACTTGACAGTTGTACAAAAAATATGATATTATAAGGCCAGGTGTAATTTTTTCTTGTGTGCCGACGCGACGCCGACGCCAACAAGAGATTGATGAGGTAATCAGAGCTAAATTAATTCGCTGTGTTTTGATTAGGTTAAATTTCAAGTAGCCAATATGCATTAGTTGGGGAGGACGATAAATATTTACAATGGAACCCGACCGAATCTGCACACGAGAGATAATAATACTCCAAAAGCGGCAGCTGCTGCATGTAATTAATTAGAATTGAGATGAAATTGTGAGCACAGAGAAGAAGTGTTATTTGTTTGTGATTGTGTGTAATTCGTTAATCTAAACGTGTTAACGTTTATTTTGTATGTCTGCATATTTTGTTTGTAATTTTGTCTTAATATTTAATATGCTATGTATTTAAACACTGCGAAGCCTTATTGTGAATTAAATTGAAGAATTTGTAGATTGGTAACTTGGATTTTTGAATACCAAATCATTCAGATTTTCCTTACTACGTGCATTGTAAGTTATTAGTGAACTTGGCGATTCGCGCGTAAGCCTTAGGCGCTGCGCTGCGCGTGATATTTAGTGCAACGCTAGTGCGCAATGCCAACGCCTAAAAAGAGCTTGGGCGCGTTGCGCATTGCGCAAGACTATCGCGCCAAATTTTCCGAAAAATTTGAGCAGTCCTTTCAGTAAACTTTGAGAAGTGGAGCATTTTCTGGGCTTTTTGCTGTGTTATCCGTACAAACTAAACCAGTCCTGAAAAAATGGATTTATTAACTTTTCTTGTGGACGACGACGAAGCTTTACTCCTGCTGTCAATTTTTGGAGAAAAGGAGAGTTTACCACAATCAAGAAAAAATTGCAACAAGGTTCAACTTTCAGAAGATATCAGATAATTTTGCCTGGATTCACTTCCGGTTCTACAAGTCCGATATCATCCGATTGAAAACCGCTTTATGGATTCCTGATACTATTCGTTGTGGCAAAAGCGTTAAAGTTTCTGGATTAGATGGCATGTGCATATTGTTGAAGAGAATGGCATATCCGGGCAGGATTTCAGAGTTAGTGTGCTGTTCTCCAGTGATGCGATGCTGGTCAGCAATGGTTTTATTAAATCCATTTGAGCTTCATTTAATCCTCACCTAGAAATAAAATTGCATTAATGGTTATACTTTGTCAATTTAATTGGCAGAAATCATGTAAAATCCTTTCAAAAATCAAACAGTTAGTAACTTACGCTTTCAAACTCAGTCGCTCTTCCTTTTTAAATTTACCCAATAACTTTCCAACCCGTCTTTGGCAGGTCCGTCCTTTTCCACTAACCGGAAGTTGTAGAGTAGAATTGCTCAAATTTGTGGCAATCATCTCCCATAGCTTTGATCTTTCATTCTCAGGTTTCAGATAGGGGTTGACACTTTGTGTTTCAGTTAACAATGCTATGTCGTGTTTGACTTCAGTTTTGAAGTGAAATCTGGCCATTTTCGGTGAAAATTGTAGAGTACACCACACTTATATACGAAAAACGCGTTGCGTTAAAATTTGCGTTAGATTCGGGGATTTAATGCAAGATTTGCCGCATTGCACTACGCGTTAGCACTTGAGCAAGTCAGGTGACCAAAAATCCGCGCGAAATTGAATTTAGTGCAGTGCGCAGCGCCTAGTTCACGATCGCCAAGTTCACTATTAAATAGAGAACTTTCTAATTTAAATTATGGGTTTCTCAGATATCTGGTCATGCGCAATAATTGACGAACACACGCTGACTTCTCACATCGCATCTGCATCTGTTTGAAAACTCCGAATTCTGGGCAAGACAAAAATAAACCTCTCTCAATCGTAAAAATCGACTCGTGGTATGCCACAGAAAAGAGAGGAGACTTTTTCAAATGAAACAAACTTCAATATGCATATTCTCCTAAATTCTTACTTCTCTAATATTACAAACTTGTATTTAGTTTTTGTGCTATTGTTGACAAAGTCACTAGTTGTTGACAGTGTCGATGAATCAGGTGAATCCTCATCTTTTTTACCAAGAAATGTGCTCTTAATTGTTGGTAAGTAAATGCCAAGTTTTTCTTCACAATTTAACTCTGCTGTAACCAAACTCTGTTTCATCACAAATTCAGTAAAAACTAATAAATAACCTATTGGTTATGCTGTGACTCGCCTTTCTATGTTACAGCGGACGATGGTGGTTTTGAATCGGGGGCTTACAACAATTCGGTCTGTAAAACCCCAAATATAGACGCGCTTGCGCTGAGGAGTCTTTTATTCAAAAACGCGTTTGTATCTGATAGCAGTTGCTCTCCAAGCAGGTAGATTAAAAACACATTTTTTTTAAATTATCACCAGTAAATTTTAATGAAAGTTCTAATTTCCATTTAAAAACTTCTTGCTATATCATTTCCCAGGTCCTCTATACTTACAGGTAGGCCTCAGCACCAGAATGGAATGTACGGACTTCATCAGGACATCCATCATTTTAATTCTTTTGACTCTGAGCGAAGCATTTCGGGCATCCTGAGTCGACACGGCATTAGAACCGGTAAATATTTATTTGTCCAAATTGGCGCATAAAGTAATTGAGTATTACCGCCACACAGGAATAGTTGGCAAAAAACACGTCGGCCCTTCACAAGTGTACCCATTTGACTTTGCTGAAACGGAGGAAAATAACAGTATTCTTCAGGTCGGCCGAAATATTACAAAAATTAAACTACTTGTTCCAGAATTCTTGTCAACACAAAATAAGTCTAGGTAAGCTACAAGAAAGATTACAAAATCCAATTACATACATTGTTAATAATTTAATCTTAATATTGTTTTTAAAAGTCCCTTCTTCCTGTATGTTGCCTTCCATGATCCGCACCGGGATCGTGATCCACGCCATGGCCCATTCTGTGAGAAATTTGGAAACGGGGAACCCGGCCAGGGTGTAATCCCAGATTGGAAGCCAATAGTTTATTCAGCTGAAGAAGTTGAGCTTCCGTATTTTATACCGGATACATTGGAGGCAAGGCGGGATTTTGCAGCACAATACACGACGATAAGCAGACTTGACCAAGGGACAGGTTTAGTTCTCGCAGAACTGGCTACGGCTGGATTTGAAGACTCAACACTGGTTATTTACACGTCCGACAATGGGATACCATTTCCCAGGGGAAGGACAAATTTGCATGACCCCGGCATGAGGGTGCCACTTTTGTTGTCATCTCCGTTACATGGAATACGTTGGGGTCAGGTATATACTTATTGAGCATTGTCAGTGTATTATTAATAACCTGTTACCATAATAAATTTCCTAAATGTATTTTAGGAAACCGAGGCAATGGCGAGCCTCCTGGATATAACTCCAACTATTTTGGACTGGTTTAAAATCCTTAAGCAAAATGAAGTAAAAGAAATCAGTACAGAAACTTCAGACACAAATTATGTGGATAATAGCGTTCATGCCTTTCCAAATTTACAATCTACCGGAGGATCATCAGGATATACGGGCCAGTCTTTGCTTCCGTTATTGCACATGCGCACTGAGAGTGCAAATTGGAGCAATCGTGCAGTATTCGGAAGCCACAGTCTGCATGAGGTCACAATGTATTACCCGATGCGCGTCATACGAACAAAGAGATTCAAACTCATTCGAAACCTGAACCATCTGTCACCGTTTCCCATTGATCAGGATTTCTACGCATCACCTACTTTCCAGGCACAGTGTTTTTTGCTATTTCAGCGTATACAGCAATGCGGTAAAAGATTAGCAGCAGCAGTCTCATGCCTGCAAACATGTGCTTTAAAATATCAGCCGAGAAGTAATTAATTGCGATTTTTTAATATGTAGGATATATTAATGCGCACAAGTAAACGTGAGCCACTCCACTGGTTCACAGACCTGCACAACTACTATTTTCGCCCGCCATTGGAACTATATGACCTCAGCATTGACTCCCGCGAACTTCATAACTTGGCCGAGAATCCTGCCTTCGCAAACATAGCAGCGGAGCTACAAAGCAAATTGACTCATTGGCAGAACATCACTGATGATCCATGGATTTGTGCACCAGCCGGTGTGGTTGTCAAGTATCCGGCGGAGCACTGCGGGCCACTACATAATGACGCCAGAAAAATTAATTTTGAAAGCAGAAATTTTGACACAGGCAAACGAATTCGACCACACATCCAGAATAACCTAAGTTCTTATATTATGTAAGATATTGAAAATGACTTAGTTGTTGCGAAATTAGAAATACTCACAGCAATTTGATACGTTGGAAACTATTACAAATTTCATGGTTAGCCTAAAATACTGGGCAGATAAAATGCATGTGTGCATTTATTAATGCATCCGGAGCAAATGACGCAATGAAATTAAACGTACTGAACTCAAACCGCCGATAGCCCATGTATTTCTTAGCTTGGATTCGATAGCATCCATTTGGTTTCAATTCAAAATTAGTATATAAATATTATTCTTTCTTGTACAATTATTAAACCAATTATGCGTATTGCTAGGATTAAAATGAACTACTACGCTACACTACAAAAAGTCAACTAGAGCTCATAATTCCAAAGTAAACAAAGAAAACACGATTTGGGGGTAATTTAGGCAGAAGACACTAGCGGCAAAAACAAGAGAAATGCATATGACCAACTAGCAAAACACACATTTATGCAAACTAATCAAAAATGAGGTAACGTCTAAACAAGTGAACCATTTTCAACTATCCGTCAGTCTTCTCCAGTGTTTGTGGTTTGGACTCTAATGGTTTTGAGTCAATGATTATTCTAAATTTATTAGGGACATTCACCATCAAAATTTGACCCTAGATAATGCAAATGATCCTGGATTGAATAGTCATCATCTGGGATTGAATTGGAGCATTTAGGGTCTTCATAATAAACGTCAGAACAAATCTCTATCGTTCCACCACGACTCCAAAATTCTGTTTCATAATGTGAATATCCTAAGCTAGCTAAAAAAATATGAGGAACGATGTCGCCCTCATTGACTGTACGTCCTGTCTTGATTTTTTGCCCATTCACCCAATCAGCTAATTCTTGGTTCCCAGTCCTTGGTTGTCCACCATAATAATTAGCATCGGGTACATCATGCTTGAATAAATAATATGTTAAGGTAGCCATTGACCCTCCTAAACTGTGGCCTGTAAATACAATCTTGTATTGAGGGTATTTAGCCACAAGTTCTTTAAACGTTAGGATGACTTGATCATATAGGGATAAAGTGGCTTCAAAGAATCCTTCATGAATGTCAACCATTTTATCATATGGTGAAGGACAGCGTTTCAATTCCAGGTCTGTAATGTAATTTATGATGTTTTTACTCCCACGAAATGCAAAAACAAGTTCATTCTTGACCTCATTCACATAGATGACCCCTTTTGTCTTCATTTCATCATTATAAACGATTTTGACAACTTGGACACTTGGACCAATTAATTTGCATTCTTGACAATTCAGTTCATTGATTATGGTGTTCTCGCAATTTGTTACAGCACAATAGTGCACGTAATGACCGACCTCGTCAAGGGTGCCATTGGTCACTGCAATAGGTGATGGGAGAAGGACTGCCGTAGCATTATTCATATGAAATCCAAAAACGCTTGCTGCTGACAGTACAAAGTCGGCTATCTCCGATGCAAGTAAGGCCGAGGTCAGGGCTGGTAGGTCACAGGCGAAGGCAAGTGTTACGAAGAAGACTATTACCTTCATCCTTTGAATGGGTACTTTGTACTTAATTCCGGGATGACCAAGAGTAAAATACCTTCTGCCAACTCGAGAATAAACCAATTAAATTTTGTTGGCTGCATTATTCTTAATTCGGCATGATAAAGAGGCTAATTAGAATGCGACTGGTTGTGGTCACCAGATAAGAAAGTAACCAACAGATATTGGCTCTCCTAGAATTGAGATAAAAGGCGAGTCCCCCAACAATCAGCATGTGTAACCAGCTGTACGGTCAACCAGCGACCATGCCATCCTGGTAGAAAGAGAAACTGCCCATCTAAGTACATTGGTCTGAAAACAATTATTATGTTGTATGTTGCCATGTTAGACAATCAACTAAGAGTCTTAATTGTAGACATAATTTTTATAGCACTATAATGAATAAATCAATCGTCTGCTAATGAGTGCTTGCTTGTTTAATCAATCGTTGTGGTTTTATTAACATTGTTTGACGGCCTTTTCGGTTTCATATAATAATCTCACGATAAGGTAATGTGCCACACGACTCCAACAACTAAAATAGTATGGTTGTAACTGTAAAAGAAATAGTAAGTCAACCGGAGCGTTAGGATAGCAAAATAATGGCATTGCATAACGGTTGAATTTAGAGGTCAACTGATAAATTGATGCAAACCTTAGATCGAGTTTGGTATTACTTTGAAATCAATCTTGATAACTATTTTTATTTGTAAAAAGCACACAGCATTTGACTTGACCTTGGACCAGGCCCACCATTGATTTTCCCATATCCACAGAGTTATAACTCTGCCTGACCCTATACAAATGACCTCACAATTTGGTTAAAACCTTCAGACTAGTTCAGCCTACGTGGAATATTGATTAGCAGATTTATGTTTGTTAAAGGGGAGTGGTCGGAACTTTTATTTAGAAGCCCGCCTAAACTGACAAGGCCTTAAGGCCAATTGCAGACCCTCCCGGAACACGTTTACTGTGTTGGACTAAAATTTCCCGGCAAGTCCAAATTAAACCTACCAGATCTAGTGATAAAATCTACTATTCCGGGCAGGGGATATTGATTCAAGTCTTCAGGGCCTAAAGTATAGTCCCCAAAAATCTCGTTTCTTAACAATGAATGTTTTTTGCGCCTACATAGGAAATGTTCTGAGGTCTCCTCCTTTCCACAAGCTCTGCAGATTGGTGAGGTGACCTTGCCGATGAACCAGAGGTGTTTCTGTAGGGTGTTATGGCCAGTGACAATTTGAGTTAGAGCTCGCAGTGAGCTCTCACCCAAGCCTCTGCTGTAAACTCCCAAACTTTTAGTCGGATTTTAAATAATCCGTTTTGTTTTCCGACATCCGGCAACTTCCTTCCACCTTTTGGTGTGAAGATCTTTCGCCCTCCTGGATATTGCCGAGTCTATAAAACTTGTTGAGACAGAGAAGGCAGTCTTAAGGTCCCATAAATGGCACCACCGTCGCCGCCTTGAATTGGGGGCTTTGAGGCTTACAACAATTTGGTCTGTAAAACGCCAAATATAGATGCACTGGCGTTGAGAAGTCTTTTATTCAAAAATGCTTTTGTTTCTGACAGCAGTTGCTGTCCAAGTAGGTAGATTATGAACACATTTCTTAAATTAACACCAATTAATTAGGTTGGCCGAAACATTACAAAAATTAAACTACTAGTCCGAGGATTTTTGTCAACACAAAATAATTATACGTAAGCCACAAAAAAAATTACAAAACCTAATTATATACTTTGTCCACAATGTATTCTTAATATTTTTAAAAGTCCCTTCTTCCTGTATGCTGCCTTCCATGATCCGCACCGAGGTCGTGATCCTGGCCATGGCCCATTCTGTGAGAAATTTGGAAACGGGGAATTTTCGCCCGCCATTGGAACTATATGACCTCAGCATTGACCCCAATGAACTTCATAACTTTGCCAAGAATCCTGCCTTCGCAAACTTAACAACGAACTTACAAAACAAATTGACTCATTGGCAGAACGTTACTGATGATCCTTGGATTTGTGCACCAGCCGGTGTGGTTGTCAAGTATCCGGCGGAGCACTGCGGACCACTGCATAATGAAGCCAAAAAATTAATTTTGAAAGCAGAGATTTCGACACAGGCAATCGAGTTTTCGAGTTCTACCACACATCCAGAATAATCTAAGTTCTTATAGGGTAAGGTGGGCTAATAATCGCCGGTGTGCCAAAAATCGCCACTTTTTAAACAGAGCATAGAAATTTGGTGAATCAGTGAGTGCTTTAGCAAACACATTTGACAGCCGCGCGAAATGTCCCAGTACAGCAGTCAAAGTGCCTTGAAATTGTTACT
>JAAXYW010001469.1:0-21380 GCA_036851895.1 Orthonychiurus folsomi | reverse complement strand
GCTTGGTGCGACACGACTATTTCGAATGTTAAACTCCCTCCTGTGCGCTCATTGTGTCGTAACCACGGATTCAGATTTTAGAAAAAATTCAATAATTCTTCTCTTTGAAAATGTGGTGTAATATGGAGACACTTTGACTCGCCTCCAAAAAAAAATACCTATTGAATAAGCCCGGTTTGAAGGAAATCGGTTGTGTGGTTTGTGAGTTATAGCATTTTGTAATCGGATCAAACAAAAAAAAACAGCCATATTGAACGGAATGGCAATTTTATTGAGGCAAGGGATCAGTTCGCCAACAAAAGTGCATTTCCTCCTTATAATGGTTGGGATCGGATTAACTGTAGCTACGAAGGGGTCATAAGAAGCCAAGCGCTTGCTCCATCATCTTCAAAAATAGAGGATGACCTTGGTGCATTGCATTGTTGCAGAAATATTACAAGGTGTTTGTTACATCGCTTCCAGCAAGTGAAGAATATGAGAACCGGAAACACAATCTTGGACGCTGCTTCTTTTGCTTCCAAACTTTTGTGAGATGATTATCTGTTATCCAAACTTGGACATACTTAACATTTGACGAATCTAGTCTTTTTCTCGCAAAAAGAAGACTAGCAAGAAGCCTTAAAGATAACGAGGCTTTTCGCTGCCTTCAGGAGTTAAGGGCTAATGTTGGGAATGAGAAGCATTGCTTTGAAACTAAGCAAGGCTTGAGAGAAGAAATCATGGAAATATTATGGACACACTGTTATTCTGGAGAGTTGTCTAATTTGATCCCGAAACTACAACAAGGTGGTATACTGGTCGAAGTGTATAAAATGTTTGCAGACGCAGGAAATTTGAGGGTATCGAAGGAGGGTTCTAACAACGTTCCCACAACACTCTCACTGAAAGACAGTCCAAAAGTTAAACCTATATTTTACGTATTCACATTTATGATGTCTGTTTGTAAAAACGTGTTTCCTGTTTGAGAATAGCGGCAAACTTGCAAGAGGACTTTTGGTTGTGCCCACAAGATCTTGGGAATAGTAGCGAATATTGGACGGTCGCTTTAAAATTCACTTATTACTTGGTTCAAGGCCTATAAATTTAAATTTGCATTTGGAATTAGTATCAAGTAAGTAAGTAATCGTCACATTTACTACACTACACAGACGACACTCATATAGAATGTTCCTTGTACTACATCTCCCAAACACCAAACACCATACAAATATTTTTATACTCGTAACCACAACATGGGAATACAAACAGTACAAAAGCTTACTATAAGTGTTAAAGTTAATCAGATTTAGTACACAATTCCACGCCCAATTTGTTCTAATGGAATGTAATGTTAGTCTTCCTCGTTGTCATCTCCTGTCAATTCTTCGGCAAGGTCTTGGAGATTGGGGACAATTGCATCTGCAATGGCTTTCAAAATATCCGCAATTATTTTTAAAATTTCAGGCTTAATTTTTTGGAATAGGCGGAGTGAGACCTCATTTAGGAACTTGTTTGCAACAGGACCTAATACAAATATGAATGAAATCAAAAACATGGTCTAATTTTATTTCAATTTCTCTTCTCACCTAAAACTCGGTTTCCGTTAAATAAATTTTTCATTTCGACCTTGATTTTTTTGACATTCAAGTCAAGTTCTCCAATGCTATCAATGACTGCGACGAAGGAATCATTTCGTTTAACTTTTTTCAAATTGAGATAACCTGTGCCCTCAACATCCTCTGCAAAAATACCTTTCATCATTAACCAAGGTATCGTTATTAAACCTGAATTACATCACTTTTAAATAGTTACTACTACTACTACTGTACGTAATAATAATTTACAAATTCCGGGTACCTTACCCACATCAAACCAAAACGGTCCATTTCCCACCACCGGAAACAGAAAAATCTTGCCATCCACAATATAATTTCCATCTATCTTCACTCGTGGCACTGCCAACTCGAAATTAATAATTCGCTCCACCGAGTTAACTCTACAACAAAATATAACACAACATTGTTTTAGACTTAATCGACTAGTCGAATAATTATCTAATTCCACTCACTTGAATTCTGCTTTTGAAAAATGTCGCATCCCGTGCAGTTTTAATTCTGTGAAAAAGGATTTGATGGCAATGCCCTTCTTATTGTGAACAAATTCCAATTTGTCCAAATCTAAGGGGTCAAGGGGCGGGAGGCCAAGTTCCGGGACGCCATCTGCCAATCGAGGTTTAAGGTCTTCCAGTAAACGACGGAAACATTCATTCAAGTAGGCATTCAATTCTTCAGGAGATTTTGTTAATTTTTGATCCAATTCTTCCACGAATTCTTATAAAATGCTACTAATTATTTATTTAATCAGAATACTATAACTGGATAAATTTAAATACCTTCATTTTTATTTTGAACTTCAAAATCCGCCAGTGGTGTCAAAACTTTTGTTTTCATTTGGCTAATGTTTCTCCGACCAAAATCCAAATTCTACGCTAGACTTCGGAGATGCTAGACTTCCTAGATGGTACGTGTGAATGAATGAATGTTTCGAATCAGAATGTCATAGTCAGCCTTAACCGTACAACACGGTATAAAATTTAATTTCGTGTTGGTATTGCACGTGCAAGCAATACCGTAAATGACCGATTAGAAACTCCGCCCCTAATAGAAGCCCCGTCCATAATTGCGGGTACTTTGCACACAGCACACTACTTTTTGTTTGAAATTCTTTATTAGCAGCCCCGCTTCTAATAGAAGCCTCGTCCTTAATACAAGCCCCGCCTCGAGGTGTCGATTTTAAGTGGAATCCCGGGGCTTGTATGAGGTCATTTACGGTTTATACTATGCAAGGTTCATTGCTATTGCTAATCGTTCACATTTCATTATTAGTTGCAGTGAACTTCAAAATGAGCACTTGATTGCAACATTGGATGCAGCGCGTGTGGGACGCGGATATACAAATACAATGGGAAATTTAATGTGCTGCAATTGCAATAAATGTGGTTTGCAATCTTAGTAGAAAAACAATCTGAGACTTTGAGTTGAATTAAACCACTTGGTTATAAAAATTTAACTACTATTAATTAATTGCCATTTCATTTTATTGTCTTGCAACTGACTTCCGCTTCAATTGCGTTTGCTGTATTTATGTGAATTTTCTCATTGCTGTAGGTTGGAATGAAATTGTGAATGCATTCTGAGCTCTTAATTCCCGCTAGTAAAAGTATTTGTTTAGCAATTCAAATTGACATTCAATTCAAAGCAAATAACATAAACATAATAAAACAAAGTATTAAAATTAACCCTTCGTGCTTTAATTTAATCAGGTAAATCACACGTGAACATAAGATAAATAAAATCCACATGGAGCAATGGAATTATTCCAGGTAGTCTGCAATAAATGACAGATTGGAAATGACTGCATTTGTAATGGAGCCGATAATCTCTCCTATTGTTTTGGACAATTGTGGTCTAATATCTTGGAATAGGGCTTGAGATTCTTCGTTGAGAACATTATTAATCACTGGTCCTATTAATAATAAAAGAAAACCAACAGTTAAACACAACATATGCCAATTTCATGCCAAAGAGTCCTCGCCTCCATTGCAAAAAGGTTTTCTTACCCAGGACCTGATTCCCATTAAACAAATTGAGTAGCTCAATTTTAATGTCTCTTATTTTCAAATCCATTTCCACTTTGTCAACTACTGCAATTTTTGTGTTGTTTTTGGTGGCTGTCTTCAGAGTGCAGTATCCCGTCACTTCAACTTTGGCTAAAACCCCATGCACAAACATACAAATTATAAATGAAGTGACTTAATTTAATACTAGCAGGAAATTCGAACTCACCAACATCAAACCAGTATGGACCCGTTCCACCAATTGGTATGAATAAGATTTTCCCACCCAAAGTGTACGTCCCGTCAATTCTTACTCTGGGTACACTCATTACAAAATTCATCCTTCGCTGTTTGGAGTCTATTCTAAAATCATATGAAAATGACAAATTTAAATTACAAAAATGCACATTATGTCGTCAACAGATACATACTTGAATTCAGCCTTTGTAAAATTACTAAGTCCTCGGATTTTAATCTTTGTGAAAACGGCTTTGATGACGATTTGCCCGGTTCCTTGTTGAAAATCCAATCTGTCCAAATCCAGAGGGTCCAAGGGTGGAAGATCAATTTCCTTTACTCCGTCCGCTAGTTGAGGCTTCAAATCTTGTAAAATTAATTTGAAACATTCATTCAGATCTTCGTCGGATCCCTTCGGGCACTTCCGAATCGGACCAATGTATTCAACTGCAGATGCGCCTGGATATGACGACATAACAAAAAGAAATGCGAAAATATTACCTTCCAATGTTATTGTATATTACATTTAATAAATTATACAATTTTACCTGGTTTTGAGGTGATACTTTTAGCCTTCGCTTCTGTAACGTTAGAATTTTGAGCCAATACCAATGAAATTGAGCAAATTCCAAACACCAGCTCAACATTTAGTCTCAATTTCATTTTGGGATGTATTAAATAACACACTGACTATTTGTCACCACAAATCCACCGCACCGCCACTAGCAAAGAAATGAGTTCAGTTCAAAATATTGTATCTTTTAAGATGATGTACGTTCGTGTCGTGTCATTTGCGTAATGTTATTTACACACACATACAAACGTAGTGCAGTCGACGGCTCGGCTCGGTGTTGTTGTTGTTGCATACCGGCGCGGTCGCGCGGCATCATTTTAAGCAATCAACAATGAGGCGTGCAGAAATTGGAAATGCATGATGCAGTGCAGTCAGTCATCTACACATCACAAGAGATGAGGGAAACAGGTTCTGAGTTGAATGAATCGTTAAATCAAATGGAAATATTCGTGGTTTGGGTTGAATTGCATTTGGTGAGTGCGTTGGATTTGTACTTTGGCTGATGACCTTGACCACAATGAAGTCTGGGTACAATTTATTAAGGGAAAGGGAAAGAATTACGTTACAAGCATTAAGGCATGCATAAGGCAAGGGATCTTGCAAGCAAATAAAAGCGCTCAGCTCTAGATACAGTTGCGGGCATTTCACAATTTGAACTCAATCAAACCCAAGAAGAAGCAAGACGTGCTCATTTGATACAAGGAAGAATGTTTGTGAGATGTTGGCGCAATAAGTTTCTAAGATAATTTAGTAATGCAAATGCATGACGTTTACAAATTCAAATTTTTAAATGTGTGACAGCTATGGCTAAATAAGGGAACATTATCTAACCGAATTGGTCAAATCAAGCCCGCCTTGGGTTAGAAATAAAACCCAATTCCCTTTCAATTAATTTCAAGTAAAAATAATTCTCGTAAAGTATTATATTTAAAATTGTAGTGGTGATGGCCGGTCTTTCGTTATGATGTTTCCTATCTCGTCCATTCCACTGGAACAACATTTGAGTTGGAAGTTCGGATGAGGATGACGCATAAAAACTTTCCCTGGATGGTCTATCGATCCACGCAGTTTTCCCAATCCCCATTCCCCTTGAGTTCTGGCGGAATGCAACTACAGAGGGTAGGGTGGCCTATTTTGGCCACTTTTAAAACGTGCCTCAAAAATTCAGTTTTGGACGCTGAATTTGTTTTGTATGTTCAATATGTTGTCCATGCAATCTAGCTTCCATCCGTAAAATTCATTTCCATGATTCGAAAACATTTCGCACTGTTTTCGGCAAAACCGCATTCCATGTCTGTTGAACGAGTTTCCAAAAACCAGCAATTTTTTAGTCCTGTCTCAGATGAAAGGTCAGTTTTTTTGGGTTTAACGTATAATAAATGCTTCTGTTTCTTTTGCAGTCACAAAAGTAGACTAAGACCTCGTCGCAGGTGACCGCAAACTCCGACCTTTGACCTGCCAGGTGACCTTAATAGAGCTTCCGTCTGTTGGTCTTTCGAGAAAGCATATGTGACGGCTTCAGGGCGACGACTCTTGTCTTACGCTTTGTTTTTTGCTCAAGTCTTCATGGATGACCTTTCCTACAGTATTTTTCGACACTTTTAATGCCTTGGCCATGTTTCTGTGACTCGGCGGGTTCTCTTTATTGGTCTTCAAATCAACCTTGCAAATTATCTCACTTTCCCCTATTTTTCTGTGTTGGGCTATATTCGGGGGAGGAAGTCCAACCAACTTGTGGTTGCGACGTTTTCCTATACAGTTGATTGTGCTGAAGACAGGTGTTTTGGAGATTTTGACTCCTGACCTTTTAATTTTTTCTACGATGGACTTTGTGTGGAATTTTCTTTGGAAACGTGCCAAACTAGGTTTTCAAGTTCAACTAAATGTTTCTTAGGCATTTTGAAANTGCCAAACTAGGTTTTCAAGTTCAACTAAATGTTTCTTAGGCATTTTGAAAACTGGCAACCGCACAAAAATTCCTTCAAGGGTCCAAATTTCAAATTTTTAGCGCGCATGGTTGGGGACCTACGCAAGGTTTAATAGTGGCCAAAATAGGCCGCCCTAACCTCTGTAGCAACTGTGTGTGAGCATGTTAAGGGAAATAAGATTGTTTTTGTCTTTGAAAAGAGATTTTCGTCATATTTAAAAATTGACAACATGAAGTTAACTCGCTCCGCGCACGTACATGACGTGTATTGGCAATATGACTCTGACTTTGATTGGTCGTTTCCACCAATAATTAAAATGGGACGGGTAACGGGTGGGTGCTACATGCATTAGCGTTTTAGCTGCTGCATCCCCGCCGTGTGCCCTGGAAGTGTTTGATGCTAAATTAAATATATTAAAATTCTAAAGTTATTATCATGTTGCTTGAAATGGCAAGTTGGTTAACAGCAGATCTTAGCTAACAAAAACTTATTTATCTAATTCCAGATCCGGATTTCATTCAAAGGATATTAAAACCAAGGCAAAGGTGCGGATAGTAATAATTTCTGGGTTATTTAATACAAAATATATTTTAATCATTTTCAAGCCGGGAATAATACATTGAACCGAGCTGGCATTAATGTACTTGTGCAGTGATCGACTAAGAGTCAAAGCAAGTATTACGCAGTAGTCAAAATTTTTTATACATATTCCTCAGGTTTGTACTGTACCCTTTGCCTTCTTTCTACCCAGTTCTCTGAGAAAATGCATGCGGGTTCAACAGCAAAAGCTTTTATGCGTTATGTATGGTGTAGGGGAAGATGGTGGGGACAATCATCATTGAACCCTGTCTCACATTTGAGATTATCTTGTAGACACAAATGGTTATATATTATACTAATGGTTATAGAATAGATTGTACATTCATGATTCTCGGATAAAATAACGGCTTGTATCACAGTTTACATATGATTATTCATAATTGCGTTAAAATTAACTATTTCAATGAAATGTATATTTATAGAATAGAGTCGGTAAAACAAAGGATGTTGCTTCTACAAGCTACTTTAACATCATAATTTAGTAAGTTTAGTACAAGAAGTCTATATTATTTATTTTATATATTGTATATTAATATAAATACTTATGGTTAATGCAGATCAAGATGAAACCAGAAGGAATGTGGCAATACGGCGTCATTTTTGTTACATTACCCGTGGCAAGGCAAGGCAAGGAGCGGCGATGCCGGCTATCGCAGATTTACAACGGGAACGGTGGCCTCGTTCGTTGGAACAATTGAATCAATGTTTGGGAATGCTAACGACTTCGCATCCAAATTCGGACTAAACTACAACAATGTGTACAACAATGAACTCATGTTTCAAGCAGTAAATGCGTATTAAAATGATAAGGATCAAGATCAGAAAAATACGCTGGTGGCAGATATGGAGGCAGATAAGGCATATTTTATTGTTATGTGTCCTAATGACAATTACGGTATTAGGTGTAGTTATTCTTGTAAGTATGCAGGGAAAAGCCAGGTGGGTCAAGACGCAAAAGCAAAGCGCAAAAGAAATGCAATTACTTAAAGACCAAGAGTTTAAGGAGAATCTAGCTGGCAGGAACTAAATGTTAAGATAGGATTAACAAAGGAAGTAGTCCATTGTATCAAATAAGTTCAGTAAGAATATTTAAACTTGTATTAAGAATTTTACTGGTTGACTCTCATGGGCGTTAGCCGTACAGAGTTGTTTTAATAAAACCAAATTTTTAATTCAAAAAAATTCAATTTAAATACAGGATGTTGTAATAGCCGGGGTGTAGATTAAGATATATACACAAGTAAATAGAAAAAACAAATAAATGAAATGAAATCTAATTGCGTATTCAAATCACTGTATTATGTTCACTGTCATCAAAAGATGATTGTGTTTGATAAAGTTACTTCAGATAAAGCAAGCCACAATCCACCGCACTCCCTCACCACCTACTCTTTGACAGATGGAACTCCAAAACGAGCAGCAACTTTGTAAAGAATGAGAAGATGGCGCCTCACCCTAATTCGGAGTAGGGGTTGGGTTGGATGGGGTGGTCCCTCTGGAATGCGAGCATTGCCTTCTACGTCCACAACACATCTCCCACTCTGTATTCTGTGTATCTCTCTTTTGGATTTCAGAGGAAAAACTACGTACAGGGTTAACGGGATAGGAAGGAACGACGACAGTTTATCGACCGCAGCAAATGCTGAGATCCTTTTATTAAATTTTTTTTGTACAAGAGATACGGACGCGTCATGGGAATGCGAATGGTGTGGATGATGGCTTGGCTTTGCTACGCGTCTCTCGATGCGATGAAGCCAATTTAGGAGCACAGCACAATAATTAAATACTGAATTTCTGAATCCAAGGATTTGAATCCTACTGGCTAGTTGTCATGATCATTTCTGCTGGATGGATTGCTGTTTTAATTATCACAGTTTTAGATGCCTTTAAGTGCATTCTTGATTTTTTTTAATGCAATTTACATTAAATACTATAAATGTAATCGTAATTTGGCCCCGGCCATGCAGTGTTGAGGATTCAAGATAATTTTGAATCCGCTGAATGATTATTGCATTTCAATCCTTTCAGCAACAGTCATGCGACAAAGTCACTACTGCTTTTGCATCTGATTCTGGAAAATTTATTTGTTGGGATCAAAACCTAATAAGCGAATGGCATGATGTCAAAATCAAAATTTATGTTCTAAATACGACAGCCAGGTTCACAACTGATTTTGTTTCTAACAACTAATTTCTACTTTCCAATGTATAATATTTTCATTTCTTTTCAGTCCAATTTTAAGAGTTTCTGAATGTTTTTAAATGGTGTACGCTGACTTTCGCGATTTCGTATGAAAATCAGTTATTAAGCTACGGTATAATCCTGTCTATCTTTTGAATGCAACACGAATTCTAGCGCTCTAAACGATAACAACCTTAATTCTTTCAGCTAACATGAAACATTCTTCAGAAACAAAATAAAAACTACTCATTTCGTATTGTGGCCGATGTTCCATTTCGATTTCAACGGCTAGAAATCGGTCTTCGGATCACTCCTTGATAATCAAATGAAGCACTCGGGAATAACGTTATTCTTTTGCGGCTTCATTTGTAATATTCGATTCGCAGCAGCGGCACATCTTTTTCTTACCGCCAAGAAGCGCCAGGGCCAAAAACTTTGAAAGTTGGACGTTTCGAATTGTCGTGTAAAACACAATTCAAGAAAATACCTCCAGCTAATTGGAATCTATGTAATGGAGTTGCTCAAAATCAGCAATCAGCTGTTTGTGGCAGCGTCTTTTGAACAAAGGGTTTTATTACGCGGGACTCCTTTGTGTCGGCCAAATGCCAAGAAAAAGAACAAAACAAAACAAAACGCTTCTTTCCATCATGCAATATTTACTTCTGTGCCGGCAAAATCCAATGCAAATTGCTCTGTTTCACCAACACGCGAGGGTGTTGGACACATGACTCCATATTTAACAAGTACTTTGTGTTTAGTGTATACTACAAGTTCCGATTTCCAACTAATTTCATACTTTTTAGCCCATTTTTGAGGACGTACGACTCACATAGGCATTTAATTGCTCAAAAGTACGCCTGCACGGTGCTCCTACAATTCATGATTGCAACAAGAGTGAGTGTGGCCCAGGCAGGCCGCGAGTAGGTCCTTTAATTACTACAGCCATAGCCATGGCCATGGAGTGAAAAACGAGGAAGGATTTCTCTTGTAGCACAATTTACCAAATTTGGATCCGAACCGTGGATCCTTTTTCTCCAACACGGGAAACTTTAGGTTCACAAATTTACAAACAAAAAACAGCCTTTCATTTCAATGCAGCCGGCGACGACGAGCAGCGGGGCGGGCAGCCTTTTGTGCTTAGTGGTCGCATTGGGTTCGGATCGGATTGGGTTCCAGCAAATTCGGAACAGGTTCCGTATCAGAAATCAAAGCTGCCCTTTTACGACCAGCCATTCCATGCAATTATCTTGTTTTCAGCACAAGTATGAATATGTAAACATGTAATCGCAATGGCACTAGAACACTTCGCTAATTCAATATGAACTATAGGCACCTGACTCGAATCGACACCCGACAATGTTTGCGTAACGTCTTCTGTCTATATCCGAAACCAGTGAAAACCGATCTCAGAACTTGAAAGCTTAAAATATTCAGGGGGTCAACGGAGCTTGCACAGGCCAGGTCACAAGCTGACCTGACCTTAGACCTTTGACTTAGGTCATTGACCTTAGTTAAATTGGAACAGAAGCATGGCTTGTGGCATGCCATTGTTCTCAGGAGGTTGTGCTGAGAAATTTTCTTGAGGTCACAAGTTGACCTCACATTTGACCTTTGAGATAGGTCATTGAAAACCCACTATTTCAAATGAAAGAATGCTAATAAAAAATTTACAGAACGTAATTAATGCCCACTATAAATTAATCCCGATTCTAATCCATCCACTGCATTGCTACTCTGAATTAAATGAATTCATAATTTCGAGCCCAGTTCCAGTTCCGGTCCCCCTCTACCCCGAACCCCAACCGAACCCTAAACCCCGAGTCCCCTTTTCCACCCTTCCTTCAGGAAATGAGAAAACACATTAAAAATAATGCAATCGCAATCCTCGCTGCTGTGCTCCCCCTCTCACTCACCACACCACATCCATTCCCCCCCAGCAAAGGCCCCTCTCGAAAACGAGAGTGTGAGTCAGTTGCCCGATAACGTCCATCCCCAACCACCACCACCAACCACCAAAAGGGGGGATCCACATATAGGAAATTTACAGGCAAGCATTGCCAGATGCTGCTGGCCAACATAGCACTAGGTTTTTTGTAATACGAAAAATAAGCTGGCTGCGTCCGCTCGTCTCTCAAAAATTATCCACTCTCATAGCAACAAGGGATGTGGCACATAACACGGACGGGGCCAGGGACACGATAACTTTAACATTGCGTAGCATAGCATTGCATCCGACCCCCTTTATCTCCCACCCAAACTACACACAGGCCGTACGGTGCGGATGTCGATGCTATGCTGCGGACGTACAACAGTGTTGCTGCTGGTCCACGCCGTGCCGTGCTGTGCGGATGCAACCGCGGGCCGCGGCTCGACTCGACCCAAACTTCAGTCGCTCCCAGAACTTTGACGAAGGAGGACGTGTGTCGAGGCGCGCTCCAACCCAGTCGCGTAACGTACCAAGTGTCAGTGCATCGCAGACCGCAGCGCACGGCGTAAATTACAAAAAGGTAATTAATTTTTGATTTTTTTTTCAATTGGGCGAGGAAATATTAAGAATAAATGGGTTTGCATCAAATTATGGCAATTGACTGGCGTGTCAAGTGTTATGCATCGCAATCGCTGCTGGTTGATCGAATGCGAATGGTGGAAATTGGCATAATTTGGGCGGGATGTGTTCAACTGTTGAAGGGTTAAGGGTGGGAATGTCGATATTGAAATTTAGGTGATTTTCGACGCCGGCAGGACGGACCGCACTCATTTTCTTAAGGAGTGCGTAGTTTTACGCACAAATGATGTATACGCACAATGCAATTTTTGGTTTGCTTTTAATGAAATTGCAAGTTACGATTGACACGTTGACAGTCCGTGGTTTAAAAAAAGGATTCCCCGGTTTTGATTTCAAATATCAACCCTGATGTCGTGGCCGTATGTGACGGAATTGTAACTGCTGCTGTTGTGAGTTTTACCCTTAGTTTTTGCTACCTTCGCCGTCGTCGTCGGTTTGATTCCTTCCCGGCCTTCCTTCCATTTATATGGAAATCCTTTTACTTTCCCACGGCAGCCTTCGCCGGACGACTTCCCACTGACACAGCGAGGAAAGGGGCAATGGGTTCCTTTGACAAAAATGTCGATTCCCGAGTTGAGAAATTAAGGTTGAGGCGATCTTTTTTTAAATTATTTAAATCTGTCACTTTTTCTCTCATTCACTTCCTTCGCTTCACCGATTCCAAGTTTTTGGAATCCGTCGACAAACAAAAATTAATGTAAGGAAAATATCGTTTCTCATTGAACAAAAGCACGATTCCAAAATGCGGTAGCAAAAGGACGCCTGAAACATAAACTGAGTACCGTAAATTAAATGTGAGATTTCCAGCAGAAAATAAAACTGCGAGCAAAATATCCATAGTTTGAAACGGATGAATTATGGCATGGCACGGGCTGGCACGGGACAAAGACACCGAATAATGCGGTCCCGTATTTGGGATGGGACTCATCCTTTCGCCACATTTTACTTTGCTGGCGGCTGACAGCCATCGATACAATGATCTCATTTCCTTCCCTTCAACGACTGATTCTATCTCACATTAGGTACATACAGGCACGCATCTTTTTGGTTTCTTTCGTCTGGTTTTAACCAGATACGCTAGCTAAAAATTCCAACTCTGTTTCTAGAAGCGAGAGAGAAGACCGAGTAAATGAAAATGCTTGAACAAAATAAATATTTTGACTGCTTAGCAGTAATTATGTTTTGTATTCCACCTGTACTTTTGCTTCATATCAAGTTCGTTCAAACGAGTTAAGCTTAAATTTTATTTTAAATGTTTTCCTCAGAAGCATTCTTTCCGTTTTTGGGCTGTTTGTACACAAAAGTCAGCATATTGTCATTGCCGCGCTGCGTTTTGCAGTCTTTTTTAAAAGCTGCTATTTCAGTACGTTTTTCAACAAGAACTGCAAATAATTTGCAGGACACGAACTATAAATTTGTTGTTCCATGCCGTTGCATGGAAAACTCAATTAAGACTTTAAAATTCTTGATATTTTGCTGACGTGAATTTATGAAACCGGATCAAGAAAGTTTTTCCCGTGATTTCTTTTCCAAATAAATTAACATCTCAGCATTTTCAAGTAGATTCATGAACTGGTGAATTTGCTTGCTAATTTTTCAGGATTCATGGTTTCCGAAATACGACGAATCCAGAGACACGAATTCCATTCAACTCACACAAAATCAAGCCAAGTCATTCAGCCACAAAAATTGTATGCAGCTTGGTGCTCGGATCAGAGCGTAAAATAAATGAAAATGCGTGTGAATGGGTCGCAACGCATTTATTTCCACGTTGGAAGAAGTGGTTGTGGCGCAGTTAGGGAATTCTCGTGTTTTATTTGAGGCCCCTTTCAATTACAGGTGATTAGTTTATCAAAGGCTCAAGCATTTCGAAGGCTCACTCATTGTGCATGTCGTACGGGTTCCCGTTTTATCTTTACTGCCTGCCTGCACGTTTTATTGCATCCTTTGTTCATTTGACTTTGCTAGCCATGGAATTGTATTTCCCACTTCTGTATGCTTAACGCCAATACAAGTTTCAAAATAACCCCGGATCTTTCATTTTTTTTTTACCAAAATGGAACCAATTAAAAAAATCCGCCATGTTTGTTTCTGGAATAGAACATTCTCAATTTATCGACGTGACGAAGTGACGGTGGAATAAAAGTTAGCGGCACATTCTCAGAGGAATCCAATCAAATTATCCGCAGTAAATGTGGCATTTTTTATATTTTTATTGAGTGCCTGGATTAGCGCAGGATACAATTTTATCGCGTGAATTACTCCCGCTGGAAGGAAGTTGCGCAGAAATAAATAAAACAAAAATTCCTATCCTTCAAAATCCAACATGGCGGCACCAATTAGCCAAGCTTAGCGCAGCTTCAGTTTTTAAAATGTTAGACGAGGAATAGAGATTGGAAACGGATTTTACAATTTTGTACTTGCATATGCTTTTTTATGGCGTTTTCTTTCGAGTTTTAAAATTCTAACAAAAAGGCGATAACAGTTTTGCATTTTCATGTCAATAACATTTTTAAGAAGAGTTGTTTTCAAATTTAAAATCAGGATCGGGCTCTGAAATTCCCGTAAAGAATTGGCATGGGTTTGGGTTGGGGCATAGCGTAATACACATTCTCCTGCCTTCTCTCTCATCCCCTCTCGCCTTGAATTTGCAATTGCTCTCTCCTTGTAAAACAAAGAATTTGGTGCGGGTCTTACTAGTATTTAGTATTTATCCCGTGCCATTTCGTCGTGTTGTGTCGAAATTAAGCTCTGGGTTTAAGAAATTCTACAAAAGCAATATGGCGCCCAAAATTCTCGCCTTCGATTTCCAATCATGCAATTAATTTTTGTTTTTGACTTTCATCTTTACCTAGTCACTTTTAAAGTACTTCTCTATTTCTGACTCATTTCAGCCGTTCAATCCCATGCGAAAGGGTTTAAAATGTATGAGTTTCTCTCATAGATAAAGATGCATTGCGTCCTTTTCCATCCCACAAATCCCACTCGCTCTCGCCTTGAAATCCGAGACAATATTCCCACGCATTACACATCCCGCTCAAATCCTAGAATCCTTTGACAGGCTAAAATTTTTGCACTTATTGGCCTTCAGCATTTTAATTTTTCACATCGTGCCAGCAAACATATTGCTCGAACTCCTTCCGTATTTAACATTTCAACTTTCACATTTTAAAATACTCACTTGCATGAAAACCCATATCTGACGAGTGAAGTTCCAGCGTATTCTACCCTAATTAACAATTCCACTAATTAATAATTCTTGGACTAATTAATATTTCTAAACGCTAATTAATGCATCCTCCTTCCTAGCCCGTAGCCCCCAAATCGCATGCATTTTAGATCATATGGACATCATTTATTTTCCATTTTCTTGACTAAATTCCACTCCGATTTTCCTTACAACTCACGCAATTAAAATGTCAGCCATCAATTCCGAATTTTAAAAACAATTAATTTTCCACTCATCTAGTCCGCCATATTCCATCTTGAGCCGAGCCCCTTCCCTTTTTACTGTATGCACTTTTAAGTCCCCATTTTAAGAAACGAACTCAAAAAATCCCCTCAAATTTCTGTACACACAGACTTGGCTCCCCGAAAATCCCTCTTACATTCCACGCTCCGCTTTGCCTTCCTTTGCTTTCCACATCAAAAATCCTCCGTTTCGCTTTGGGGCTCCACATTTTCCTTCATCCGTCGTCTCCTTGTGTGTGCCGTGTGTGCAGGCGTATCTTTGACTAGCTCCTCCCCCATCCCATGACGTCATCCCCAACTCTCTTCATTCATTGGCTGGGGCTAGGGGGTCCACAAAGGTTGGGAGGAATTGGGAAGGGGTCGTCGTCGAGGATTTCTCTCGTGTGGCCTGTGTATTTTACGTTGTGTGCACTGGCTTTGGGTGTAAAATCCATTACAACATTTTGTGGACGACGACCGCGAGAAGTTTTTGCATGTTGGGGACGCGGGGACGACGTTGATGCTCCAACTTTTGTATGAAAGGAAACGAATGTTTAGGAAATTTGTGGAAGGAATTCCTTGATCGTAATTTATAATTTATAATTATATAATGGGAAATCTTAATGGATAAATGATTGGATTTTTAATTACAAATTAATTAATTTATGTTTGATTTTCAAAAACAAGTAGCACATGCATGTAAAGTACACTGTATGGCAGATTTGGATTTGCCATGCTTGAGATTGAAATTCTCAAATCCTCTTCCCAAAAACCCCGCTGTCATTCCTCTGGCTGGCTTCGCTGGCTGCTATGAATTTCCTCCCAAACATTGTATGTGTAGAAATGCTTACGGCAGGCACACGGAGAGCGAGGACCGGCAAAGCACGGCACGGGATGCGAAGGGAGCACACAAAATGTATGAAAGCCGCTCCGACTCCCCCCTTCCCCTCCTGTCCGCTCAAGGAATGGACTCTTCTCATTTTTATTCCAAAGCCACGACTGACGATGCTCTCAAAAGTGGAGGGAATTTGGATGTGGATGAGGTGGGGCTTTTGTGTCTTGTGGAGCTGAAGGTGTGGAATGAAAGGAAGGAGGGAATTTAAAAAGAGTCATTTTAATTGCAGGGACTGCTTAAGAATTGGAATTGTGGTAATTATTGGGCGTAATTGGAAGTGTTGAAAGGAAAAACAATTTAAAAGCATTCAAATTGCAAAACACAGGCGAAGCATTGCATCGTATTTATAAATTTAATTAGGTTTTAATTCACAATGTAAGAATATGGCGATGAAAGGTAGGCATTGGTTTGTCTCAACTTGCCCCGTGAATTGGAAAAGGGCGAAAATCGTTCAAAATGCAAACAGGTTGCACCCGGAACTACGTTGCACGCCAGAATATTTATTTCTTAAAGAAAAATACGAATCGGAGGCTGAGGACTAGGGCCCTTTAAACGCAAGTTAAGTTAATTTCCGCATTCCGTCTGCTCGACTCTGGATGTGTGGGAATGAATGGCATGAGCACGGCGGAGCCTCTCGCTGTGCATGAACATTAAACGCAACGTAAATGACTTTGTACATGATGGACGGGGGATTCATAGTTGAGCTGAGCTTGAGAATACTCTTGAATAAAAAATGCCAAGCAGATCGTGCAGTTTCTAACTTTTGAGCAAAATCGTATTTTAAATGATTCCGTTTTTCGCCAGTCGAGGACATGGTTCTTGAATTTGTAACTCGTTTATTGTGGTGAACTTTCGATTACATGCAGCAATCGTCATCAGACCAGGAAATTCTGCAAATTAAATCACTGTATACATGAGATTTTTAGTTTGCCAAGTGCTTGCAACTTAATAACTTGAAACGTATGCATGGAGATCCGTTTATAAAAATCGTGTTTTATCTAAGCAATACCGGCAAAAATGGAATGAAACATCAGCTGCAAATTGGTCAAATAATTCATTTGAGTTTTCAAATCCGTACAGAATCATGCCGCCCACATTAACGACGACAACGTCGTCGAAGGGACGGCGCTATCCCGTCAAACCTCCGCTCACAGAAATCAACGAGTTTTTGATGTGCCAGCTTTGCATCGGCTACTTGGTGGATGCAACCGCCATCACGGAGTGTCAACACACATGTGAGTTGGACTTTTTGACTTTTCTTAAGCAGAGAATTGAATGGACGTTAAATTTAAAAATAAACTGGAATTTGGGTTGGAAAGGTTTTTTTTTGCTGGAAAGCGTTAATTTTTGAAATGTGAAAAGTTGAGAAATGAAAATGACAATGGCATAATTTTCCAGTCTGTAAATCCTGCATCCTCAATTACCTCGAGACGAACAGCTATTGTCCTATCTGCGAAGTGCAATTGAATGAGGCGAAGCCGCATCTCAGCCTCAGGTAAATCCTTTATTTGTGGACTTGTGTTCAACAAAAACCACGCGTTTTTGTAAAGCAAATTGCAACAGGATAAAGTTTCAAAAATTAAAACACAAATTAAAAATCCCCACCAGATCCGACACAATCCTTCAAACGCTCGTGTACAAACTCGTCCCCGGTTTGCCACAATCTGAGCTGAGGCGACGACGTGAATTCAATACAAAATTTGATCCTGGATCGGAAGTGATGGAATTGGATGAAGTGAAGGACTACTGCTTCCTGACCCCAGACGAAAGTGTGAGTCTCAGTTTGGAGTACTGGCGGAAGACGACGACGGAGAAGGGGTAAGGAAATCAAGTTGACTTTTGCTAAGGGAAAAACAGATGAGTTAAAATGCTAATTTTGTAAAAGCAGGAAAGGCGAGGAAGTGGCTGAGGCGGAAGCCAATGAAAAGGTAAATATTTTTTTTGCAACTTCTACTTTTGTACTGTTGATTAGCTTTTCTGTAATACCATCCCATTATGAATTATTCCATTGTTTACTTTTGGACCTCTGGATTTTTTGTCTGAAACTAACTACAACTAGTAGAACTATGGTTAAAAACCAAAAAAAAAATTTTCCATGCATTTTCAATCAAATCCAATTTAAATCCATTCTGTAAAATGTAGACTGATCGGCGCTACCTTCAGTGCCCAGCCGCCGTCACGATCGGACTCCTCAAAAAATTTATTCGAATGAAGTACGGTCTGTCCGACGATTACAGGGTTAGTTTTTTTATTTTATAATCTTTCGAAGTTTTGTCAAATTTCAAAAATTTCCGCTGTATAAATTCCCCCTCTAAAACGAACATTTCCTTCAACAGGTGGATTTGCTGTACAACGGTGAGAGTCCCATGGAAAATGACCTGACCCTCCTCGACCTCTCCTTCATTTACAAATGGAAAAAGGTAAATCAAAATCTTTTGCCGAAAACAAAACGAAAAGTATTAGAAAAAAACTTTTCCATTTCTTTGGTTGGGAGTGGGTGGTTTGCGTAGGGTGGAGTTCCCCTTCAATCCTGATGGTCCCTAAAACTAACGTTACACGGTTTGAGAATCCCCAACTCTGTTCACTCTCTCTCATATATCGTAAAGTAAAACGTAAACGTACGTAAGATCGATATGCACAGCACAGCAGAACACAGTTTTGAATGCGGGCAGTTGGGCCCGTAAATGTTGGTGGAATTTTACTCCTTCGGCATTAGGCAGGGCACACATACAAAGTTTTTTTCCGTTCCACCTGCCTCGCCTTGTAACATTGCGTGGCGTGGCGTCGTGTGCAAGGATTTTTATGACGCTCGACTCTGGAAAACCGGCATGCCGGCTGGGCCTGGGCACCGCCTTTCATTTTCATTGCATTGTGGCGATTATTACGCGTACGCTACGTGTCCATTAAATGACTGACTTGATTGTTAAAAGCTTAATGAAAAATAATCATAAAAATATGAATGACGGTACATTGGACTTTGTTATAACGTTGACGTGCGTTTGTGACCATTGTCTTGTTAAAATTTCAATTATTGGCTTGTTTAAAATTAAAATTACATTTCCAAGTAGAGTTGTATTGTTTTCCGGGAATTTAATTGAAATGATGGAATTTGATTTAAAATTTAAATAAAATAATTATTTATATTTTAAATTGCGTTTTAAGTAATGATAATGGTGAAAGGTATGGAATTTGGGCACAACCGGGTTAAATTGAATTCTGCCCAGAAGCACAGTGGAACTTACGACTCGAATTGAGGATTTCCTTTCATTGTCTTTGTTCCGTGACCAGCGTTAACCCTTCTCGTCGCAATCTTCACTCTTTTCCCATCGCTTCAATTTTCTTTCTTTTGCTTTTGTCCTTTAATGTTGGAATGGGGATTTGGAAATGCCTGAGTCGAGTGTTGTGATTTATGCGCTTGGTGGAATCGGGCATTTCCAGATCGTTGGATTGGAGGTGGCAGGCGATTTAAATATTATTTCAAATTATGGAATAAGAGAGTCAGGATTATGTGTGGGAGTTATACGAAGAAGGTAAACTTCATGCTTTTAAGTTTTAATAGTTTTGCAATAATTGACATTTTATTTACTGTGCATTCTACCACATGCATATGTTTTTTTAAAGTTTTTGCGAACCGGACTAGGTTTTTTAACTGATTAGAAAAGTTGTTTTGGGCAAGAATGTATTTACAAATTTTTGCATTATTAATCCTCAATTTCAAATCATTCAAAATGTTAAAATGTGAAAATATTCCCCTTCTTTTTACCCAGTACTCAGCAGCTCAGCTGGGAGTAATTAAGAATTAGCAATCCCGGCTTTGAGAATCCAATCCCTGCTGCCGCGGCGGTATTCCATCCTCTTCGTGTTTGTTGTTCCTCGTACTTTTTTAGGGCACGAGACGAGAGCGTGAAGACTGCGCTTTGGAATTGCAGTTCTCTCAGCCACTTGAAACGTGTGGAATGCTTTGCTGTCTGTTGCCCAACAAATTGATGTGGGCTTCAAAGTTTGAATGCTTTTTGACAAACTAATTTGTAATTGGAATTTAAATCTGACTTGTATGATGATAAAGTGAGGCGTTTAGATTCCCAAAAGAATATTAGAAATTAATTAGTTTGATCCACGATGGATTATTCCACATTTCAAGCACTAGCAGTACTTGAGTAATAATCAACAAAACCTTTTAATTTTTTTATTATATTCGATTTTAAATTGCAAATTTTCCATTGTTTTTTTTGTAATTTCCTTTAACTTTTTTTTTGGAAAGCCCGAATCCCTTGGAAATTAGTAAAGGCAGCTAAAAGAAAAACGAAAGAAGCTTTTCCCGTGAGCGTCAAATGTTTTGTTTGAGGTACGAGAACGAGTAAATGTGAACGGCGAGGGTGGGCCCAAGCAAGGACGCCTTTCTGTTCAGTGTTGGATGTGGCTGTACTTACGTGCATGTATTAAGCTTTTCTTCTCCTCTGCATTCATGTTCAAGTGTGCTCTGCTTGCATGTCAATATCGCAAAGATTATTTTTGGAACTGGACCTTGCGGTATATTTTGTTTCATTTTTGTAAAAAGCCGCTCAGAAATCCAACAAAGTTTCCGATGGAATTGTATCACGTGCTCTTCAATGAAATTAAATTCTGATTTCGACGGATTTGTCGAATCAACCTGGATTTTGGAAATTAATTAAACTTACTCAAAACATGATTTCCTCCACAGAACTTTTTAGGCCCTTTAACTTTTTTATTTAAAAATCACAACTTTAAACCAAATTCATATTTTTTCCAGGCCTCACCAATGCCCCTGCACTACAGAATATTTGATCGCCCCGCCCAAAAACCGCTCCCAATCCCCGCCGCCCCCCTCAAAATGGATTCACCCCCTTCACCCCCCGACGACGATCCACCACCCTCCAATCCCCCGAACCACTCCAGCCAACCCCACCCCACCGACAGCCATCCCACCACCAGCACCACTTGCAGCTCCTCCCCCAAACATCACCACAAACATCGCCACCACAAGCGCCACCGCGGCGGGAAAAAGCACCGCTACAAATACAATGCCCATCCAAATCCAACCCAAGAGATCAACGTCAAAGTGCAGCGGAAAGCGGATATTTTAAAGTCCGCGTCCGCCGCCCCGCAACCGACCCCGCCCCCAAATATCCCTCTGAAAAATATTTCTATTATTAAATTACCTGCCCCACCCCCTGCTACCAGTAGTGCGGCGGGGACAACGACGGCGACTCCTGCTGCGCCTGTGCAAATCCCAAAATCCGTAACTTTGACCCCTGTCACTGCTCAGAAGCAGGAGGAGAGCAAAGTGACTCCAAAAACATTCACCCATCCAATAACCCACAAATCCCTTCATC
>JAAXYW010001468.1:0-21387 GCA_036851895.1 Orthonychiurus folsomi | reverse complement strand
GATTTTTAAACCGGAAATCAATGGGATTGTAAAATATAATGGGTTATTCATATCATATTGACCAGGAGCTTAAATTTGAATTATTTGGTGATTGATTTAAGAAGAAAAGTAGCTCAGCCAAAACATACGGGTTCCTAATATGGATTTTGCAGAAAATCCTAGAATTGTGCAATACTTAAGCAGAATATGTGCAAATCTCCATTTATCAGTATGCAAGGAAATGCCAAAGACTTTTCATTTCTAAGCGTTAAAATTCAAAATTCCACTCAAATAGAGCCCAAATCCCTATCAATAACATTTATACCATAATATGACCTTTGACCCCTTGAAAATAGCTGAAAAACTACATGGATTACCTCTTAATATTAGAAAATGTCCATACTGAACTCATTTCCCACATTTCCCGCCCCTAAACTCATAATCTCATAAAAATACCATCAAAACCCTGACCTTTGACCCCTTAAATAACATGTAAAACAATACTCACCTCCACTCTGATGATACCCGCCGATCTCCCCGCCATGATGACTCGTAGCCACACTCGCAGCCGCCACCCCATAAGCCGCTGCCGCCACACTCGCCGCCCCCCTCAATCCATACGCATCATAAACTTGATGCTCCGCCCTCCCCTGCTCCTGCGCCGCCGCCGCCACAACAGCTGCACTCAAATAAGCCGCCGAACTCCCATGATGCTCATGTGACCGGTACGGATACTGGCTCGCCGTCCACTGCTGCGCAGCCGCTGCCGCCGCCGAATTGAAACCTTGACAATCTCCCGCCGCTGCAGACGCATACTTCTGCCCGGTAGTCGAATACTCATTAGCTGTCCAAAATGGGAGCCCCAAGTGCGCATGCGCATGGGCGTGGGCATGGGCGTGTTTTGCAGCCGCCGCTGTGTAATATGGGTGGTTGTAGCCAGGTTCAAAATTGGCGCTGTTTTGCTGCGCAGACGCGGCAGTTGATTGGCTCTCACTGTAAGTGGACCACCCACCTGACGGAGGAGGATGACGATGAGAATCAGAGGTGGGCGTGGTTGGGAAATCTAAATTTGTGGTCATACCGATAGCCGCCATTGCTGCTATAGATGCGGTTGATGCGGTGGATGTTGTGTAGAGGGCGCAGCTGTTGCTCGTTGTTGTGGGTGTTGAGGGTGGCGCCCTCTTTGCGGGGATATGGAGGGGAGTGGGTGTGGTTGGACTGGACTCGCATTTGATTGGGTAACCGTTCATAGGGGGCGTGGAGTCATCGGAGCTATTGCTGTTGTACACTGTTGATCCATTCATTGTTGACGGGTAGGTGGGGCCGAGCCGGTGGTGGGTTGAATGGGCGGAGCCGCCACCTTCACGTAAACAAGTAAACAACATTTTTTTTTGTTTAGGTATTTTTTTTCTAGCTAATGTTAATTTGCATGGGTGTAGGAATTATGGGTTTTGGTTTATGGCTCGTATGTCACGTGTCACGTCTCACAAGTCACAGCCCCAGGAGGCCCTCCAAGGGTCTACTCTTTCCAAGGGTCATTTCACCACGTGCGTGTAAACCACGTGGCGGGGAACTTCAATTTCAAAACTTGGCTAGGTATTCACTTGTGTGCCCAACGGCGTATGTTTACGACCCTTTACTTTTTAATGGGGGGCAATTAAAGTGGTCGCGGAAGCACACACAAGAAAAGTTTCCCGGCCAGTCATTACTCCAATGTATTTTTTTTTTGCGAAAACTTGTAACTGCACTATTTTGCAAAGGGTCAACAATCAGACGGCGATCCCATTTTTGCGAACAATGTATGGTTTTTGCACCTTCAGAACACTACGACACTTAAATGACCAATGACCGCTGTCGTTTTTGTTGGGTACTTTTTCTAGGTGTCGTTTTGTAGGTATCTTTTTCTAGGTATATGAAATACAAGCGTGACTTTTTTTTCAAAATTTCAAAAACCCGCTTGTAGAAGCACATCGGACATTTTGTGACAAAGTGTTACTCTCGGTATGTGGGGGAAACGGAGGACGTGTGGTTTGGACTCTGGTTAGGGAAAGACTGTTGCCTGAGCGAAGGTTGAGCGTTGAGGACATGCCAAGATCCTCAACAACTTCGGCGTACAGCGTGTGTGTGTGTGTCTTTTGCTCCTTGCGTGTCTGGGAATCATATGAAACTGAGAGGGAATTACGGAAACGAAATGCAAAGGCAAAGGCAGACAAAATTCTATCAAAAAATTGTACATAAACCTCGCGGCCGTGTGGGACACGCATAGCAATATATGGGGAGTTTTAATAAGTTATACTATTATATAACATGGGGGTGGGGATATAATTGGGATTGATAAAGGCCGGAAATCCAGTGGGTGCTATAATAAATGGAATATGTATTAATGTGTTTATTATTGTAATAATGTGTACTGCTGTGCTGAGAATTGGTAAAAGAAATATTGATTGTACTGTGTGTATTGTATTGTTTTGTATATATTGGATTAAGTGATATTGTCATAGTTGTTTGGTTTTGTGAATTGTTGACCGTTGTTGAAGAATTGAGTATTATTGACATCTCTGACCTCCATTTGGAATCGTGTCTGGAAATCTAGCGGGAAGGACACTCAATTTCTTAAACGAAAGACACGTGGAAATAGTGCAACTCTAAATATTGTCGGAACAGCATAAATGTCTAGGGTTAGAATCTGAGCATTAAGCTGGCTAGGTCCTGGGAGAATCTATGGGAGAATCTAACAAATATCCTTGATGTTCGAGTTACCGGCGTTGTACATATTGAATTAGCCGTATTGTAATTTACATACATTTTGTATGTATTTCTGCAACCAAATGAATACATTCTAAATAGCAACGCTAATAAATGCTAAATCCAAACCACTCACTTATTTCCTTCAATTCCCCATTCCCAATCTCCACTAGTGCCCCCGACTCCTCCAACTGCAAATCCTTAATTTCCTGCTCATCAATAATGACTTGAATGAGTCCATGATTCGTCGGATCCATCATCCCCAGCCCCACAATGTCAATCCCATCACTACTCGAATCCGACTCCACCAAATCACTCAGTTTGATACGCATTTTTTTGAGCCCTAATCCTAATCCTAAAATACAGGGACCCTCGCCCAACAAAAACTCTTCTAAAAAATGAATCTAACTTTTGTTGTACGCCGTTTGTTTTGCACGCCCAATTCTAACTGAACACAACACAAGGAAAACACACATCGACAATAATAAGTCAGCAATGCAAAATGAGGTCATATTTTAATTCCTAACGTGTGTTTTTGTTTTTGAAATATCGGACTTCCCGCTTTATTGGCTTGACCCATCCAGTGCAGTGTGCAAAACTACAACAATGGAAATTCTTGAATACAATTCTCTATGCCGTGTATTACTAATTGGAAATGACCTCAATTACCACAAAAAGAAAGACCGCTTTGATCGGAAAAATTGGCAATTGTTTTAAAAGTTTTATGGTCCACTTTCCCAGCAGCAGCAGCAGTGTGTGTGTCACCCGAGTGACGTCACAATGTTACAATGTATAAGGGCATGTCATAATTTGCATGGCACTCGCTATGCTAGCGCAATTTCCCGAATATAAATATTTTTTTATGGACGAACCCATCAATTCCGAAAATTGCCGTAGGGTAAACCGTATATGCTATATGCCTATGTCTGAGCAAGGTAAGGGTGCACTGGGCCCGTATGTGTATAATAAAATACAAATGCCCGTGACCACCGACCGGCCAGGTTGGAAGGGTACGTACATAAAGTTAATGACCCTGTGTGCCCCATTCATACACGGTGGAAGGATTAAGTGGTCATTCCTTCCTTTTTAGTGGGTGTGAAAGGTGCTTTTGTAAAGGTTATGATTATTGGGGCAGTTTGTCGGATTGATTGACAATTAAATGAGTTATTACGATTATATGATGCTAAATGGAGTTAATTTTAGTGGGGGTTTTATGTCCCATGTAAATTTATGCATTTATACATGCCGAGGCATAGAAATGGGTTTTATTTCTATGATTTTATTAAAATCGACTCGTTAAAATTTGAAAATTCCGTCCATAATTCAAGTGTAACGTTTTTTTGGGTAACATTACCCTTGTTACCGTACCTACTTGAAATTATGGTCAGCCCCATTTCTCCCTCCCATCATCCATCCGTCCACACTTTCCTATACAAAGTGACCAAACCACTTTTTCATCGGAAGCCGCCGCCGTCCTTGTCCACACCAACGTGTACGGATTCATAAATTAAAATCCAACGAGGCCTGCGCCGACTGCAAATTATACAACCCCTCGCCGATGGACATGGCTGTACAATTATTCGCAAAAACAGGATAATTTTTTTTTGTGCACAAAACCGTCTAAACATGTCTTCGTGGGCTAATGAGATTGGAGATAATAAAGGATATTTTGCATAAAATGCCTGCGCATGCGCATTGTGCTACAAGTGTACGTACGTTACGCAGGCATAGGCGTCTAATTAGCATGTAATTAGATGCGAAGATTTCAAATATATGATAATACGCAAATAAAATAAAGTTACTTGGAAATATGGGATGATTATTTTAAAAAAATAAAAGCTAATGCTTATATCCCATTTTGTGCGGGGTGCTCTGTTTACACGCTGTGCCCAACTGGCAGCGGGCAAAGAAAAATAAACAACCCGGGGAAATTTCGGGAAGAAAGGAGTTTCGCCGGCTAAAATGCAATGCAGCGGCGGCGGAAAATATGGAACATACTGCCGAATGCATGTGAAGGGAAATATCGACGAAATAGTGAATCATATCTTTTCCAATGTTACAGAAATTAAATATCTCCGCTGTAATTCAAATATATTTAAAATGTACACTGCATTTTTTTAAAAAAAATCCCGCCGCCCTCCATTGACATTGTACAACTGACTAAAAGCAATATACACAAAAAAAACTCCAGAGTTTCCGGTTGTGGAATTTTTGTTCGTAAGACAATTGGCCCGGCCACCGAAAAACCGGGTTCTCCGTTTAGTTTTATTATGCCAAGCGAGGGAGAGTTTTTCGTGGCCGACGACGTGGTCCTTTCAGCTCATAAAAATCAAAAGGGTTACAACATGGGACAATCGGAGGAAGGCGTCTGGCCTTAAGAAACGTACGTGTATTTATTTAGCTAAGGTTAAAACTGAAAAAGGTGTTTGGGGTCTGTGGCTGGACACAGCAGAGTATAAGAAGTGCATATGGGAAATGGTAATGCTTGGTGTGGTGTGTTTTTAATTGTTAAATGGGGATTACGGGTTAAGGATCAGTGCATATAGTAATGTGAGGGATAAAAGATTAACGACAAGTGGATTAGGGAATGGGGATTGACATTTGGATTTATGGACACACAAGGAGTGACATGCAAGGGCCGTAAATCTGGTGAGGAGGAAACGACCGCCATCTGAGTGCGGGGATTGGTAGCTCGGATAGCATATGCAGCTTGAGCAGTAATTTATAAGGTGGAAAATGAAAAAAACCCAAGTTCCATTTAAGATCGATAATGTGTAAAAATGTATACCAATTAAGTGATACACTTAAAAATACATTTTGAAAACTGATTCAAAGTCAAACACAGCGTCAAAATTTGGGGCTGAAAAATAAAATACTCCGCGGCGTCAAAATTCAAAATCCCAAATCCATGTATTTAAAATACTCGGTTTTGCCAAAATACATACCATTGGATGGCAAAGTACCCCGTAGTAAGGGCTACACTTGTGAGGGATAAATTCAAGGTTTTAAGTCAAAAAAGTATCTTTTTTTTGAGAAAGTAACATGCAATAGCATTCGATTCGCATTCAAGAGATGAGCCAAAAACCGGGTAGAATATGCCATGCTAAAACTCATGATATTTTGACAAACCATTTGTATTGTAAATTATAGCATGTGAATAAATTAAATAAAACCTAGTGCAAAACTTCACATTAGCCATAGTGAAGTGGGCACATAATAGGTGCTTTTCTACGTACGTATAAGCATTGCAAGATTTACAATACCGGCATGGCGTAAGGTTTCGACTCGGTCCGCTTCACAGAAAATACCCGGTATTCCCCACCCCATAATCCTATCGGAATACCCACCGTGCCATCTACCCACATTTCTATAAAACAGGAAACACTCCCAACTCAAAACGAGTCCCCCTTCCCGACGCAGATGGAAGCACCGCTACCCCCAAAAGCAGGAAACGGAAGAATCCCTCCTTTGCTTTAACACTACGACCGTTGTATCGAAAATACGGGACTACCCTATCTTTCTTTCAGCGTGCAAATTACCATGTATGAAAACAACGCATTTCATAATGCATAAACTAGTATCCTTAGTTAATTCGAATTAATAGAAAAGTATAATCCAAGGGGACGTTCTAGCGAGACTTTCACAAATCACTTGCTTTTCAAATGTAATCAACATTGAAATTTACTAATTATCTTTGTAGATAACAAAGCATAGTGCTAACAACTACTTTGTATTGGAAAGTCTCGATACAAAGTCTCATTGCACACCAAAATTAACCAGTAAAAGTTCAACGGTTCAATGCAAGAATTCTGCGCATGCGCAGTACAACACCTATTTAAAATTCTATGGGAATATCCAAATTGAGTACTGTATTGCAATATAACTGCTAATAGTTTATATATAAACCAAGTACACTACAAAACACTAGTCCACTATAACGAGGCTTTTCAATCCCTGCCACCCATGAATGCCATCCGACGCAACGGAGCGCAACAGCTGCGCCCTGCCTTGCCACGGCCGCGCTGCAACGGACCCCAAGCCCCGCCTCCAAAATCCCCGGGTATTCCATCCGACTCGGCTCCCGGTGTGAGGGAATGGGGTGAAAATCCCAAATGCCATATGCACAATACACACAAAAAGGACGAGAAGCCATCATTTATTTCCATGGGCACCCAATCCTCGACGAACTCTGCAGTGCACCCTTTCCAAAATTACAATGCCCTGCACCACAGGGTGAAAAAGGTCGGACCAATCAGGGAGCAGGAAATGAAGTACAATTTTCTAAGTGTTATTCAGGTTGACATTTAAATGGCACAGTGTGAAAAGGTTGGGCTGTGTGAACGCAATTTGAAATGGAGAAGTTTGTCTGTAGAAGAATATTCTATCTATTTTGTCGGAATTGGAAGCGCTTATTGACTCTGCTCGTATTATTATAAGGCATGCTTTTAGTCACGTTAATAAACTAATCAACAATCCACGCTTAATATTAACTTTAAAATTTTAATATAAAAAACCCACCACATTCAAAATGCATATACGAAAAATCCTTTACAAATGACTCAGCAATCCTTCTTCTCCTTGAAAATTCCACCCAAGCACGCAACCCAATCCCGCCGTGTACAAATTCGGTAATAAAAAGTGGGCGTGGCCGTCTCCGTGTACTGCGAGAATCACGCTCGTTAAAACCTTGGGAACATACCCAGCGTGTAGTCGTACAACTACAAACAAATTACCAGCATTTGCTACTATAGGTTTTATGGGCTGTAATTAGACTCGGATAGGGAAATATCATGGGATGATGGGATTGGATTTGTACATGCACTATGTGCATGTGCAGAAACACAAAATAAATTGAGGAACATTGTTACTACGAACGAACAACGAAGGGAATTGGAAGTTCGTAATATGCACCATCGGTGGTCCAATGGTTCAAGGAAAAGTTGTTAAAATCGAGGTGTACTCTAATGTTCTGCATAAGGTTATATGGGTTTGGGGAATATTGCAACATTTGCAGGATGCAGTTGGGAGGGAAATTTGAAAGGAGCGTTTTTTTAAGGCGGGACAATGTTGAACGTATTTAATTTTAAAAAACGGGATTTAGAATTTTGAATGATATTTTTTTAAAAAAACTTTTTATTGTAACTAACCAATACTAAATATCAAAATGCATATGATATTTCCCCTATCCCCAAACTATTTATATCCAAAACACTTGACTAATGCAAGATGCACTTGTGTATATTACAAATGACGCAACTGCTCGTGCCTTCAGCTCCAAAAAAAAACCTTCACAATTTTTACGACTGCAAATAAAAATGGGGAAACTTCGTCAGTCCGTCCTTTAAACATCTTCGCATTGTGTTTTTTTCCTCCTTGCAACACAATTAAACAATTTCGCGGGCTTAATACCGTTCCTATATTCCTCGACGTGTTTCGTGTAATGGTTGGATGGGATTTGTGTACATGACATGGCAACCAGTGCTGACTTACCGCTAGCTGGTCGTCTCCGTTTATTTGATTGGGAGGACAGAATGGTGACTGCCTGTTGGTGGAGGGTGTAATTGCCCTTGTCCAATTTGTATTCAACAACGGTTAGGGATAATTCTTTTCCAAGTGTCCACTTCCGCCTCAGTTGGAGTCGTCGTCTCCGTTGTGAGGTGTACCTGGGAAAGATTTGCCATTTTTAAAATATAAATTGTGTCTAGCTATTTGAAAGGGGCTACTATGTTTATACACAGTTCATTGCACAATAATCATTTCATTTCTACGAATTTTTAAGTGTTTCTTAAGCGGACAAGACGATTAGGGTTTTATTTGGGGAAAGGCAACCGCGCGGCGGGAATGCGAAAAGCCGGGCTTTTTCATAAAATGTGAATCGTATTGGTCACAAGTGACGTAACTTAATCGTAATCATTATTAGGGCTCTAGGGCAGGGTTTAATTATCAACTTGGTTTCCAAAATTTACAGGAAAATGTAAACATGACAACTTTGCTGCAAAATCTTTATTTCTGAAACTGGAATCTGTTAAAATAAATTGAAAGGTTGCGGTCGTCAAAATCTCTGATGAAAAACTCCGTTCAAAGATCAAAGTTTGGGAAATTTAACTTTTTAATTTAAATGCGGCATTTAAATTACCTAACAAATTCGGCATTTTACCTAACAGTTTAATTGTAAATTTGAAATTTAGTGTTCAAAAGTTTAAAACGCGTCTTTTGAAATGTATAACTAACTGTAGAATGAATGTTTACACAAATTAATTATCTTTATATTTACAATTACATTACAAAATTCTCTATTGGCTAAATTAAGATAGGTAAGTCAGGTAGGAATTAGTGACACTGTTAGATTGTACTTAGTGGCACTGTACTTCATGCGTATTGTTAATAGGAATGTTGCTAATGACCTTAATAAAATTTTCCACAATCCACAAAATAAAGTCGGTCCTTTTCAAATAATATAAAGGTTTTATAGGAGTCTTTAATTTTTATTAAATTAAATTTCGTAAACTTTTCGGATTTACGGGGAAATGTAAACATCAGGCTTTTATAGGTAGTTTCATATAACACTTTTATACAAAATATTTTTTATTTCTGAAACTGAAATTCTGTAAAAAATAAATCGAACGACCGCAGTCGTCAAAAATGCTGATTAGAAATTCCGTTCAAAGATCAAAATTCTTTTTAAAACCTTCGGGAATTCAACTATCCAATTCAAATGCAGCTGCCCTTCTTATTATCCTTATTTCTATATGAGTTGACTAAATAAATGCCCTATGATTACTTGTAAATAAAAACTAAAATTGTACTTAAAATATGCGATTATTTATAAGGCCCCTAAAACAGAAACGACATTACNCCCTTCTTATTATCATTATTTCTATATGAGTTGACTAAATAAATGCCCTATGATTACTTGTAAATAAAAACTAAAATTGTACTTAAAATATGCGATTATTTATAAGGCCCCTAAAACAGAAACGACATTACCTCCTTCCGATATCTTCTACACCATCATCACTATTGCACAGCCACCCATTAAAAATAACAAAACGGAACCCTATTAATCTTTTACTCCTCAACTAAAAATTAACAGCTAAACTTAATCGTCGTCTTTGGTATCAAAATGATTATCACACATGCTTTCAAAAATTGCACTAAGCGAGGCGACGGTTGGCGAAGGATTGAGTTTGACGCGGCGCCGAGGCAAAACTTTGCAAAAATTCTGGCTGGTTGGAAGAGGGGAAGGAGCCAAGCCGCGACGACGCTAAAATTCTTCATGTGGAAAAGGAGGAAGGGTGAAAATACGAAGCCGAGGCGTTGGCAGGGAAAGGTAAGTAAAATGCGATGTAATGCATATCAGGTACGTATCAAAAATATTGGCTGTGCTCCCCATGCAAGGCTTTTTATTTGCTCTGATTGCATTCCAAGCTCCGCCTTCTACTTTTTCTTAGCCACGGCTTTTTTGTGTTTATTTTAATATGTTTTACACTTTTTTCTGATTATTATGGCCATTAAAATTGAGAAATTAACGCAATAATACTAATTTTAGTACAAAATATATGCATAATGGTGAAAGCCGCTTTAAAATAAGCCAACAAGTGCATTACTTTCAATAATATTTAAAAACAATGTTAAACCCCCTCATAAACATTTAATTCCATTGCATTCGTAAATAGTAAAACATTATAAATGCCAAACTAGCCAGCCGCCGCCCGTTTAAAAGCCGCACCGCTCTTTTTTTTCGGCTTCTAAATTTTAATGATGTAATTTTGGGTCAACAGATACTATATGGGTTCGGCGGTGCTGGATCCCTTCCCCGGTTTGAGTGGATCATCAACAAAACATTAAATATTTAACGCGTCAATTTTACGTACTGAGGCCCGTTTTTAACGGGGGACCGTAAAAGTCCGCCTAAACTGCAACTTAAATACACATTGTATTGTTTGACTAACCTGGTGCTTTTTTTTAGAATTGCCGCTCAAATTTTAAAAATTTAGATGATTTTAGCTTGAAAACGACACAAAACACGAACGGAAACTTTCCAATGTGCCAAAACCGAGGCAGGATGGAGGACAGATGCCAAGAAACTGAAGACTGAAATCCCCGGACTCTGACTTTGTCACAAAATTTTGAAGAAAGGGGTTCGGATGTCCCACTGGGATTTCCAGTCGTCGGCTTGATTGAAACCAGATTTTTCCAAGTCAAGCGTGGCTAAATACGACGGAGGATTCTCGCATGAAAAGGAAATTCGTTCCAACTGGCGGACAATGTAGCAATTTTTTGAAAAAAAAGTTGGCTTAGCTACAATGGGATTTGGACCAAGTTTCCGTTTTTGCAATAGACATTGTGTGTGGGCTACAAATATTGCACAAATAGCGAAATATCTACACTATTCCTTTCAGGATTTAATCCGATTATTGCAGGATATGGACATTTGAGGCTTTTTTCATTGCAAAATCCACATTTCTATTCAAATTCGCAGATGACACATAAGGAAGAGGGTATACTATTTTGTACGACTTTGTGACACATGCTAAACAGCGCGGTGACTATTTGCATCAATTTATAACCTATGTTATGAATGTATACAAAAGTTATAAGAGGAGTCATCTGGATATCGCATGAAAAGGAAATTCGTTCCAACTGGCGGACAATGTAGCAATTTTTTTGAAAAAAAAAGTTGGCTTAGCTACAATGGGATTTGGACCATGTTTCCGTTTTTGCAATAGACATTGTGTGTCGTGTGTGGACAAATCAAGGCAGGATACAGCGAAATATTTTGAATTTTCCTTTCAGGATTTAATCCGATTAATATGGCAGGATGTGGACATTTAGGAGATTTTTGTTGCAACAGCCACATTTCTATTGAAATTCGCAAAAGATACTCGTTTTTTGTACAGGTAGTAGCCGTTATAGTAAGGCGTTATCGAAAATTAAGAAAATAAATATGCTTTGGAAGATTAAGAAGATTGGATATGCAGATTAAACCTTAGGTTACAATGCCGAAATATTGACAGAAATTGTGCATTTGACCTAAAATGCTAAAATCAAAAGGAGCTAAAAATCGTCAATGCAGTTCTTGCCCAAAATACCTAATTTTTTACTCAAATGGCAAACCTTAGACCAATTTTTTTTCAAAACATTCAAAAAAGAAGTCAAGTTTTGAAACCTCGCGCCTTTTTCCATCAAATTTATTAACCAAAATTCCCATTTCAAACTTGCAACGACTAAAATCCTTCCACCCCCCAACCTCAATGTTAAAATCCTCATTTAATGCAAATCCACGTCGGATCCAAATATTTTACGAGCAAATGTTCAATTCCCATTGATTCCGCGCATTTCCATCGCACGGAAATAATAGAATCCAGTATTTGCCCACGTACAGCACTCCGGTACCCATACGCGACGTGTATTCTTAATGTCAAAACCACCAGCTGAGTTTGTCGTTAAATTTATCCTTATATTTTGCATAGCCCTTGTGGGCTGAACGTCGTAAAATCCTTGCGCCGTGCCTTACACCGAGGATTTATTTTGAAGGGCTTTTTAGCATTTGGCCCCATCCGTGCGTGGCTGAATGTACATTTTGAATTCTCAAGGTTTAAGGATTTTGCAATGCGACCAGCCACTTGCTGGGAAGGGTTTTATGGCTACGCGGCAGGAGTACGTACGCGTCCTACGAAGTGAAGAATTTGCATATTTTACATGGACAGGTTAACATGTGTTGCAGATTTCGCAGTTGGGATTTGTGCCCCAAAATGTTTTACATTGACAACATGCAAAAAATGTATGTATCGCTTCTGGGATTTATGGCAATTTCCCAAAATGGAAGTTAGCCATGTCAACCGATTTTCAATTTGCACACAGACCAGTGCTAAAAGTATTTGCAAACACATTACAAGTGTGAGTACTACTGTGAGAATGGTAATGGGTCTATTAGACCGTTTGAGCATCTAAGTACACACTAAATGCTTCCAAATGACCAATTTGCACGGAGAGATAATGGCCAGTCAATAACTAATGTGCTATTTAGTTGGGAGTTTAAGTTTGTATCTGATTAGTGCTGAAATTTACATAGTTTTTGAACACAAAGCGCTTACGTTTAAAATTGGCGCTGAAATTTGACTAGTACAGAAAATCCGGACAAGAAAATGATGTATTTTTCACAAAAAACTCGACACATGTTGAAAAACTACTTTAACGTGTGTTACATTTTTAAATGCCTACCATTACACCGTATTTCCCGCCCATTCTCCATGCTAAAAAGATTGCTCCCCCATTTCCCTCCAAACATCCATTTCTCCACACTATTAACCCCGTGGTTACCATGGCAGTAAATCCAGGGCCCCAAAGTCAATTTCCCCCTTGGTTTTCCTTGGGTGGCTTAAAAGCTTTCCTTTGGATTTTCTCCAGCAGATCCCTATCCCCATTTTCTGGAAAAGCACTTTCTCTACGCCAGTCGTAAAATCCGATGCCAGTTACGAAGCCACGCCCAACATAGCATAGCATCGCGTTTTACAGCATATGGAACTCTGGAATTTTTAGATAATCGAAATCTGGAGTATTAAATTTGTAATTTCCTTGCCTCGGGATATTAAATTACACTACTATATGCCGAGATTTATGGAACTCACATTAAAAACTTTTGGAGATTCTCGTCATGATCGGATTTCGGAGGGAAATCTAATTTAAAAGCTACCAAAATCTTTCAGCATTACGAGTATAGCAAAAGTCACGCTGCTGCTCAGATTTCCTTTGGGATTTGGCAAAGAACACGGCGGTGGATTTTGATGGCTTTTCCTCCTCCAATCCACTTACGTGGAATTTAACGTGTAGTGTGGTGTACATGCTGTTTTCCACCCCTCAATCTTTTTGCCATTTTGCCTTTAGTTTTTGTGCTTTTGGAGCCTTGGAGGCGAAAAAGGAAAAGGAAATTACGGACAGGCCAGGGAAAAAAACGGACGCTGAATTATTGACGTTTCGGGAAAAAAGGCCATGTCATTATTTCTGCCTTTGGAAATAATTGCACATATTTTGAAGGGGCCTTGTATAGTATTGCATGTCCAAGATTGGTGAAATACACGATGCAAGAATTGGGCAGGCAAAACAGAGGGGGGAATCTTATGTTTTTATGGTTTAATGTTTAATATTACACTTTTTTGTGATAGGGCGGAAGAAATATACAAGTGCAATGAAGGAATTGCAATTTTTTAAATTAAAGCGCAGAAGAATTTGTCTAATTGGTTTCAAAGCGGTAGGGGCGGGAATTGACTCGATTTGAATTCAATGGAATGATAGAAATTTATTAAAAAAATTATGGTTGTGGTAATACAATAAGAAAAGAAAAATTTGACATTTATTTCCAAAATCAGAACGCAGTGTACGGCGAATAAGGAAAAGCACACGACAAAGTTAACATCCAAATACACATTCGATTTTTATGAGCACAAACACGGAGTTAAATCCTTGGAATTGCCAAATAAAAAAGTTTTTTATGGAAATCCACACGGGGAATGGGGTCGGTTTAACGACTGCCTAGGATTCTGAACTCATTTAAGGGGACAGTAAATCATTTGGGAGGTTAAGGGGCATTGAACGAATGCGTAGTGCATGTGTACAAGTGTGGATTATAGATAGTACTTTAATGTTAATTAAGTTAATTTGGATTTTGGCAAGTTTTACCTTATTTAAAGTGTACTATTCCATATTCCAATCCATTCAACTAACAAACACTCCAAAGATCCACGCACCACTGCCAATCCACAAAATCACATTTTAAACTTTAAATATTAAATGTTTCTAAAAATATTTCCACCACAAATTTATCCCAGCACATTTACAACTAAACCGTGAATGCCTAACTCCCCGTCTCCACTCAACAATCCTTCAAACTCTCCAAAATCCACAGTTAAACACTGAGTCAATACAAAGTCAAATGTGTATTTCCCCTCAAATGCATGAAATGCACGGTCTGGCACGGCCACACAATGGATTTGGTTCGGAGTTCGCTAAAAAATGAAAAAGTTTCACACTTTGGTGTTTGTTAATTTAGCCCCGGGGGTTCCAATGTTGGGGACTGGGATGATGTGTGGATGTATGCTTTGTTTGTTGTGTTTTTGTAAAGGGTTGCATGCAGTTTGGAGGGAAATAGGGGGTAAATGTTATGGGCCAAGTACCCGGGGTGAACTTTGACATCAAGGTTTTTACATTCTGACCGGGCCAAAGAATTTATTTGTGCGTTAACGGTGCGTAAATATGTGATTTTCCATTTTTTAAGTAGAAAAATGACAATGTAGTTTGGCGCGCTGTATTTTTTAATTGAATCTCGCGCCCCGGCATTGCATCCGATTCATTACGACGAAGAATGACTCAACCTTTAACTTCCCAAAATGTGAGAAAAACTTTAGCCAGAAAACACGGTCGGGGACTTAACGGGACGTGTGAGTTGGATTTGTCACAGATTAACACGGAGTGTGTGGACAGAAGGTGTTGCTTTTGGATGAGGTTGATAAATTCCACATGGAATTGTTTTGTCATGAGGGCAGAAAGTGACCTGGGAATGTGACCTCCATTATCTTTATGACTTTGACTTGTAAGCGATTTGGAGTTATTTTCGGAGTATTACTAATCCCGAAATTCACTAGTGGATCAGTATTTAAGGTACAATTTGTAATTAGTTCAGTTTTGTTTTATTTGACTGGGGCATACAAATTTGCAAATTTTAGAATAATTGTGCATTGTCATGCAAAAATGTTTAGAAAAGTCAAACACCAGATGCCGGTTTGTGCTTTCCAAATTTGATTGGTAGGATTTTGCTTGTGTACCCCATCTTGCGAAAACGCTTGCAAAGTTCTGCAAAAGTGCGGATTCCCACATGCCGTGTTTGAGGAAAAACGACACGGACGGACACCTATTTGCAGGAATCCAAATAACCGCACATGTGCAAACTCATCCTTGATGGAGTAGACGTGGATGGCGCTTATCTTATCGAAATAATTCTCGTGCAAATTTAGTTTTCAAATCTGTCTTGCGCTGTACCCGCATTTCGTACTCAGGGTGGCTTCATCACAACTGGACGAGAACGACGGCAGAACTCACACTTAAATTTGCACAAATCTTCGCGTCTCATGATAACAAGGAAAACTGTCAATTTGCAATTAAAATAGATTCATGACAACACTTGCACTTAATCTGGATAATCTCACACGTACTTGGTGGAGGGATATATTTCAAACTGGCATGGCACAGGAAGTTTGGGTTTTGGCACTTTTCTGCCATGTTATAAATTAAAACGACAAAGGGGACTGAAAGGCTGGCAGAAATATTCGCGAACCTTTTCCCCTACTGCCTTGCGGAGCAATAAAGTAATCCAAGTCAGAGGGATTCATTGCAAGAAAAAGGGTAGACTTCTGGGAAAATCGGGAGCTTGAACTGTTTTGAAATTGGCCAGAACGGTGCCGTTTGACGAAAGACTTGTGTAACACTAATTCGCAGAGCACACTGGCATATTTTTTTAAGAAAATGCAAATATCTTTTTAAGGCATTGTTAGAATATGCGAGTGACAGTTTTACAATTGGGAATAGAAGAAGTGTGCTCCATTGTTCGATGTGAAAATTGTATATCATTTTGTCAAACCACCCTATAATAGTTTGACCAGGGCGGTGGTGCAGGAAATGTGTACAATTCAAATGCAATGTATTAGTATACAAAACAATTTTGCAGGATTAGATTAGAGCAAAACGCCATTCAACTTGATGCTGTTGTCATTCCAAATTCCAAACGTAAAAAGCCAACAGAACAGTTTCTACTCGCGAATTTTTATTGTCGTTCTGAAAAATGAATCACTTTCACCAGCAAGGTAAATTCATAAGTCACTAATTCATATTTAGACGCTGCGTAGGGTATTAATGGTGTTTATTCAATTTCAGCCGCGGCATCTACTTATATAGAACCGTATCACAAAGGCAAGCTGACCTCTCTTCACAACGAAGCGGTAGCTTTAGCAAATATGGAAAAATACGACGAAGCTCTTAAGATATTCAAATCGACGCTTAAGCTGGAGGAAGAGCACTACCCTGATGATCGTGAATCAATTAATGCGACGAGGTATTGGATAGCGCATACAACACGACTAAATGGAGACTTCACCGAAGCCCTTAAGATGTTCAAAAATTTACACGGTGAGTTGGCTGAGAGTTTCGGGGAGAGCCATTCAAGAACACTGCAATGTGCTCGACAAATTGGAGAGTGCTTACTAAGTTTAAGAAGACTCGAAGACGCGATGGATGTTTTTAAACATAATGTGGAATTGGCAAATGAAAATCCGAGTGCCTTGGTACAAAGGTTTCGTATGCAGTACTCAATAGCAAAAGTGTTGTTTAAAATGAAAAAATACGATGAGGCAATCGGCCAATTCACAATTGTGCTGGATGAGCGATTAAAATTTTATGGGGAAACACACCCAGAGGTACTGACAACGAGAGAAGGGTTGGCCATTGCTTTGCAAAACGCTAACTGGCCTGGAGAGGCTCTACAGCATTATAAATTTGTGTACGAGAATCGGATGAAGACAATGGGCGCTGATCATCCGGATACGAAAAGAGTGAATGATTACATAAGAGCAATCCTCAACAAGCAGTCAAATATTGGACGAGATGATATACTGGAAAACGTTCACGACGTTATACCAAACAAAGTGGGAGATGATGAAAGCAATAAATTCACAATAATCGGCGGCAAAATCGGCTATTCGCATGGAGACCAAATTGGAACCGGAGCAACTGGCAATGTGGTAAGTTGGGTATTTATTGCGTGGCGCGTCATTAATATTATTATTATCACGGTTTCTTTATTTCCGAATTTTAAAATTAGCATACAAGGTAAATATTTCACAGGAAAGTAAAAGGTGCAGCCAAACCCCTAGCAAGGGAATTTACTTGACCACAGAGACTTAAAGCACTACTTACTACACAAAACTTAGCATTAACTTCACAGTTTGGATTACGATTTAAGTACATATAAGAAATCAAGACAAAATCAAAAACAGTTAAAAGAAACATATTAGGAACACATAACACATGGACAATCAGGCAGACGGTATACTGCCGTTTCATTTACCGGTGGAGGTGTGTATTGACTTTGAAGTAACTTGTTTTTCATATCCATTTTTTTGAACAGCTTTAAATCATTAAAGTCGAATTTCAACCATAGCCTTGAGCCTTCATAGAATGCAGAACGCTTACCGTAACAGTTTTATTAACAACCGAAGGTATTTTTTGAGCAGCAGACCGATTTACTCTGGTACGGAATTGATCGACACCTCCAGCAAAACGGTCACTAAGATCAGGCGGACAGTTTCCACTAATAACATCGTTTACAAAGTTTAAAATTTGGAAACTGTATTCCTGTGGTGGTTGTATATAATAGTGTTATGCTTTTTTCGGAAACCAAATTGATTTGAATAGAGGAAAGTTTTACCCTGAATGAATTCACGTAAATCGTTATATAACTTTTTCACACATCTTTGCAACATTAAGGGATTGCGAGATCGGCCGAAGTTCGTTCAAGGACTTAGAATGAGGAACTTTATTTATGGGTGTAACTGAATTTATTTTCCATTGCGCAGAAAGGTCTCGGCATAAGATACACTGATTGAAAAACGTTATGAAGGATTCATATACATTTGGAATAGGCATAATCAAATCTAACATTTTCAATGACAAACCGAAATGATCAGGTTTCCTGCATGTCTTATTTTTTATGGTCTTCCACATTTCAAAAGATTTTTTCGTACTGGTAACTTACATTGTCCAAGATTCATATATGCTTGTCAGCCACTAGCGCAGCGGGCTAGCTCGGCTGGCCATCTTTGCGTGCGTTGCATAAAACGACCAACACCACTCGCACAAAGTAACACCAAAATGAATTCAATTCAATGTAAAAGCCCTCCTCACCACTTCCCTCATTAAAAAATGTATTACTTGCCGCACGAACTTAAAAAATTAACTCTAAAATAAACGAAGTCAAAACTTCCCTCCCCCACTCACTTTATGACTAGGCTCTGCCCGAACTGCATATTTCAAGTCCCCTGCACTTAGCAACAATTTATTTACAATTATTTGTTTTATGGTCCTTTTCTGTAAATTATTCAGCATGAGTCGGTGATAAAGAGCTCATTTATTAAATTTGTAAAATAACCGGGTTAGGGTACTCGTGTTCTGGCTTTGCGGTTCAGACGCACTGGTGGCCAATAATGCTTCCATCAAAATTTGTTTTGTCATTGAGTTTTTCCTGCCTCTCATGCCCCTCCCCCTCATTCATTCATTCATAGCTTTATTAAGCTCAACATCATAGGAATCAACTTTTGTAAACGATGGGATAATAAACAATGTTAGGCTTGAAAAGTACAAAATCAAAAAGGGGGAAACTATTTTGATCGTACGTACTGGAATTTTGAAAATGTTAATTTTTCATAAAAAACTCAGTGCAAGCCATTCCGTGTTAAAATTAGATTACTAAAAATAAAGTTATGATACGTAATCGTACCACACAAAAAGAAGCACCCTGTACAATGGTGACAACAAGACAGGTGGTGACGATTTAATTTAATTTACAAATCAGTTAACAATGTTTTTGGTAAGTAAGCAAGCGCAAATCTAGTATCTCAGTCATGAGTATTTCTAAAGTTTTTAATTTGGTCGAACTGTTCGGCGGCAGAAGCTCCGCAGTGCCAAGTGTTAAAAATATCCCCGGTCTTCTTTTTGGACTTGCGAAACTTTTGTTAAGTCATTTTTTTACATTCCTCACAACAACTCATTGAAGCATCGGCAGGTGCTCAAAATTCCAACCGACCCTACAAATGGTTTTAATTCTGTTAACAGTACCAAGGATACTTTGAGACCAAGGATGTCAGAGCAGCTGTCAAAATTATGCTATCCAGTCAAACTCAAATTTACGAAAACGAAATCGAGATCATGAGGAAGCTGAATCATCCCAACATAATCCGCTACTTTGCTTCCGAGTCTTACGGGAATTCGAACTATATTGCCATGGAACTGGCGTACCAGAATCTAGATGATTTTGTCAAAGCAGCTCCACGATATCCGCTAAACGAAATTTGTGGACTTCTGCAGGACACCTGCAATGGACTGGGACAGATGCACAATGAAGACATTATACATCGTGATATAAAACCTCACAATATTCTCATTTTCTTGAGAGAGGGAAAAAGCAGGGGAAGCAAGGTTCTAACTGCAAAAATTAGCGATTTCGGGATTAGCAAGGTAATATCTAATGTGGCTGCACATTCCACGGCAAAAGGTACACCTTTATTTATGTCCCATGAATGCATGAAAGCGTGGGATGAGGGAAATAAGTTTTGCTCAACCAAGGAAAGTGATATTTTCTCCCTTGGCCTCACATTTTACAATGCGCTTACTTACGGAAAACATGCATGTGGTTCCCCAGCGTGGCAAACCGTCAACCTTTGTCAAGGTAGATTAATTTTTGACGATTTAAAGGATGAAAAGTTTGCAGTTCATATTAATTTAATTAAAGCAATGCTCCAATTGGATCCAATGGAAAGACCACCCATTGATGTCATTTACCAGCACCCTTTTTTTTGGAAAAATGATAGATGCTTGAAGTTTGTTACAGACGTGAGAAACTTTATGAACGGCAAAACAACAGAAGTGAAGTCTTTCAGAAAAGATGTGGAGCGTAACTTAGACTGGCACAGTAAACTTGACCAACCAGTAAAAAACTTTTTGAAAGTGCAGAAAAAAAAATACAGTGGAGCATCTTTATTGAAATTGGTAGAGTTCATTAGAGACAAAGACGAACATTGCACTGAGTGGCCTAATGAATTAAAAGATCAATCTGTATTTGGGGACGGGCCCGAGGGAAATACTCAGTACATGCAGTACTTCTTGGACAGATTCCCGGCTTTAATTCCCCATTTGTATGTTTTAATACAAAAACATAGATTGCACAAGAAACTGGCCTCATATTATAGTAGCGATAAGGAATACTTCTGAGAGCATTCGAGAATCACAATATCACATCGAGAACTGATTTATGTAGATGAGAAGTGTTAGAGTCCATATCATGTAATTAAGAGTATTGAATCCAGCATTCGGTATTTCTGTTTATTCTAATTCTGGCATTCGTGATGCAAATTTCTTATGCAGAAGTTTAGGGCACCATCCAGTTTAATTGGATATGTTAACTTTTTAAGTGAAATTTGATAAGCTAGCTGTTAAAATCTACGTTAAACAACAGTTTTTAGTGTGCTTAAGCAACAAGTTGTCATTGTCATTATACAAAGAGCCGTAGCGTTTGTTAATAAAGAGCTAGTCACAACACAACTCAATTCAATCCCATCCCTTAGTTAATTTCTACCCGTTTTTTTCTACAACTTTTCCTCTTCTTACAAAGTAGGTGGAGCAGCTTAATCAAATGCTGGTTGACAATTGATGTTTCTTTACTTTGCTTATGCTGGTTAACTACGTGTGTGTAACGTTAAATGACTTAGACTGTCACCATCAGAATGGTTTTTATCTATTTTTAACTGCATGACTGTTTATTGTATGTATATATGATGCCCTAACCATGTAGCGAACGGACTAATGCAGATGCACCTATTATGTGTTATCTGATTCCGAAAG
>JAAXYW010001467.1:0-21395 GCA_036851895.1 Orthonychiurus folsomi | reverse complement strand
AGAAGGATATTTTTGCTGTGTAAATCCACCATCAAATGCGTATCCCATTCACCCTATGACTGGGCAACCTTTGTACCCTCGACCACCTCAAGGTCATCCAGGTGGACCACCACCACCCATGGCCCCAACACAGCAAAATCCTGGAAAACCTCCCAGGGTGAAGGGTCATCGGAATAATACTAATATGATAGAGAAAAATATTGCAACAACCCCAAAAGTTGAATATGAAGCTTATGATGAGGAAATTGAGCCGGAGTCAAATGAATCGGCGGAGAAGGCTGAAAAACTTTTGAATTGCCCGGGATCATGCATTAATACGATACTCAGTTTCACGTGTTTTAGTAAGAAAAATTGATATCATATTAATATACAAATAGGTAGAAACAAAATATGACTTATCTAATGGAATTTTACTTAATTTCAGGAAACGCGGAAATAACGGACCTGTTCCTATGTAACAAAGCAAATACAAAATGTTGTGCCCCCAAAACTGCCATAAAGGAGTACTTGGACAGCATCAATGCAACCACGACCACACCACTGCCAGCCATCAATCCATCGGAGAAAATAACTAAAAATCAAATCCAAAATAAATCTCCAGGACACTTCAGTCCTCAACCCGCCCCAATCCCACCCATGCAAAATCCACACAATATTTACCCGTCCCAGCAGCAAGGGTCACCCTCCTTGATGATCCCACATCAAATCCAGCCCCCACCCCCAAATTCTATCCCACTTTCAAATTACCAACCGCAAGTCCCAAATCAACCTGTGAATCCAGGTGGAATTCTTCAGGGCCCACCCCAGCCACAAACACCACAGCCGTCCATAAATCAACCCGTCGTCGTGCTACCTCAAATCAAACCGCAAATGAATTTGTACAACAAGATCCCAAATTTTAGCAAATACATTTGCGGGATCAAGGGGAATGGGATGAATACGGATGTGAGTCATCGGGTGAAGCGTGTGGTTGGAGGAGAGGATTCGGAGCCCGGGGAGTGGTGCTGGCAAATTGCACTGATTAATAATTTGAATCAGTACTTGTGCGGAGGGGCCCTGATTGGGACCCAATGGGTCCTCACTGCTGCACATTGTGTAACCAAGTAAGTTTGATTTGAAACGAGGGCAGAGAATTTTGGTGGGCAACTGTATATTGATTCCTCGGTTAGAACATAGAAACTTACTTTTGAAAAATTCTTTAGAATTGAATGGATCGCCATCAGCGTTTAGTTGTGTTCAAACTGAAGTCTCTAAGAGCACATGCCATATCTGCTTCAAAATTTCTGGCCAGGAATGCCTTATTTTTACAAGTACAGGGTGTCCCAGAATTAACTTTCACACTTTGGAGGATTATAACTCCGGAAATACAAGTCACACTGGTGCAAAATGTGAAAGCTAATTCAGGGACGTACAATGCACAATATTTTGTATTTAGAGGGGCGTAATATTAACATTAGCAGGGCTGTAAGCACGCGAGGTGTTCCTTCTGCGGCATAGCATTTCATTTTCATAAATTTGGCTCGTAAGTCTTAAATATTTAATTTCTCATTTCAGCATAATCCGATCCGGAGATACAATCTACGTTCGAGTGGGTGACTATGACCTGACATCAAAGTACGGCTCCCCCGGCGCCCAAACCCTTCGCGTTCAAACCACTTACATCCACCACAATCATAATTCCCAAACATTGGACAATGACATTGCCCTCCTCAAATTGCAAGGTCAAATTAATCTGAAGGAAGGGGTTTGCCTCGTGTGCTTGCCGGCGAGGAGCGGAGCCAACAATGATTTGTACAATAGTAACAAAAGATGCACAGTCACCGGCTACGGCTACATGGGAGAAAGTAAGTGCAAGCAATAATATTGTAAACTAAACATTTGATTCAAATGGAAATTACAATGCGGTTCGACCAGTTGATTAATTAATTTTTGCACTCTTATTTCCAGGTGGTCCGATTCCCTTGCGAATAAGGGAAGCGAATTTACCAATTGTACCTGAAACGGAGTGCATACGAAAAATAAATGCAGTGACGGAAAAAGTGTTCGTTCTCCCAACGAGCTCCTTTTGTGCGGGAGGAGAGCTAAGAAATGATGCTTGTCAAGGTACGGACATACTGTAATTGATATTGTTTGATTGGATTTTAATTATAACATGTTTTACAATTTCAGGGGATGGCGGTGGACCTCTGGTTTGCTTGGATAACGGGTTCTATGAGTTGACAGGTATGATTTTAACGAAGTAAATACTTTAGTCAATTGGAAAAATGTTTTAATATATGATTTGGTTTCAAATTGAATCAGGTCTTGTCTCATGGGGGTTCGGTTGTGGAAGAGAAAATGTACCGGGGGTTTATGTAAAAGTTAGTTCGTTCATTGGGTGGATAAATCAAATTATATCTGTTAATAATTAGGAATTGTCTCAGAGGATTTTATCAGTATTTATAAAAGTGACAAAAAATAAATCGAAAGGAGTGAATAAGAAATCCGTGTTATTCACGTCCGTCGTGATCCAATTGGTCAACTTGAAAGTTGCAACAAGCACCCTCCTTGAGTGAAGAAAGTGCACAAGAGGGGCTTTTCCTTAATTACATCTTTCCCTTAATGGCATATGGTTCTATTGATATCTGAGGACCCGCGCCGCGTATTCCTGTGTCCTGCTTTACTCCAAAAAATTGTTTTCTTAGAAAACATGAGCGTGTACTAAGGAATACACAGTGTTGGGAAATAGCCTTCATCTCCACTCCACTCCCAGATGTTTCCTTTCCAAATATCTTCCGGAAATTTTTTTCCAATAATCTCAATGCGGCACGCATATTTCCGATTTTCGAGGAAGGAGCTACCTCAAAGGCAAAGGGTATTGCTGTTTCTAAGAAAGAAAGAGTACGACTGACGATGCCCTTTCAAATCTTTCTATTAAGACGTCATCAAAAGGACTGCATTTACTATTTTCAATCTTTTAACTGTTTTTATTTTCGCAAGGCAGCACAAGCCCGTGCATCACGAACACGCTCAGACTCTCAAATCGTTAAAATTTCGATTATGGATCGGAAATTCAGTTAGTATTCCCTGGGCTCAACCCAAGACACAATTTTCCTTATTGGATCCTACCAAAATCCCCTTGCATAATTTACCCGCTTTCTCTTTAGACAAATCATCCCTCATGCATGCAGATTCAAGCAGACTAACGACAAGACGAGAGGCATTGCTGCCGCATCTTGTGGTTTTCCGCACCTGCTATACCAAACCCGGGAAGAACACTTACTTGTTTTATCGAGAGGCGGGAATTCTCGGAGGGATCGGAAATTGAAATTTCGGTGATGGGGTTCGGATACAAAATACGATTATATTCACGAATAACTCCCTCCGTAAAAAATGACTTTGCATTGCATTGCAATTCCAATGAAAATGTTGCCAGTGGTGCGTTGCGGTGGAACGGAATATTTGTTTCCAGGTTGGGATCAAGTGTATGGCTACTTCATCCGCTGGTTATAATTTATGCTGGAATTTGCGGATCCAAATACTTCAGTGGGCGAGGATGAAATCCTTCAATCCGTGCAACAACATTATTGGCCAAAACCAAACAAATGCTTTCAACATGAATGAATCACGGAGATTTGCTATTGCTATGAATAAAGGGAATGAAAATTCTGTCATGCATGCTTACATGCAGGACGCCATGTTGTTTGATCTGTGATATCTCCAAATGCCAGCTCCACCCGCATTATTATTATCTTTAAGCACTGACTGTAAGGAAATACATACAATGGGAAGATGGTGATGGTTCATTGCACCACCTGTGTACTTTGATTTTGTCAAGTGGAGTCTACAGTGGTTCTCAAAAACAAACAAAAAAATATTATTGAAACAAAAGTAGTATTTGAAATTTATGAGCCGAGTTTGAATGTGAACGTGGATATACAATTTTGAGAATCTTAAAGATTTTGGTATGCCGGCCCATCCTGCACTTCTGTAGAAACATATGGTGCTCAAGTACATAATACATTAGTATGCAGACTGGTATTTATGTGCACAAATACTAATCTAGCTTCAAGTATGTGTCTCTATTTTTAATCGAATTTAACTCCCCATTTCAAGTGACTTCAAGGGAATCATATGGTAAATAAATAAATTGTTTTCGACTCACATAAGCGTCGTTTTGCGAACGTTGGACGGGATATTAATATTTGTTAAACTAACCAACTGCAAGAATGCCGGACTCTGTACTGCCTATTTAATGGCTCAGCCGATTAAAGTGCAAAATTTGAATTGTATGCAAAACACTGCACTGCACCGCATTGACCAACGCCTGACAAGGAATTGCGCCGGCTTTTTTTACCTTAAGTAAACCCGGGCAGCAAAACTTCCGCTCTTGGCATGAGCGGTGAAAGAAAGGAAAGCCGAGAAATTCTCACATGGGATTTGCACTTGTCTCCGCACTTTGCTCTCACTGAATCCAGTCGCGTGCCGGATCTTGTTGAGGAAATACATTTACTTCAACTCCTTCAATTTGTATTTGCTACGAGCTTCCCCTTCTGCAGTATTTTATTTCTAGCTTAATTTCATTATTGTATTTTAATTGCACGCAGTTTCAACCAACCGAAAGATATTACATATGTAATTATTTGTAACAATTAAAATTCCAACATTCTTGCTAAATTTTGAAAGTAATTTTCCCAAGTCCTATCGTGTTGAATTTTGAAGACATCAATCTCAAATCCTTGCGGGTAATCCATGAGGCGCTAACTCCAAAGTGCAATTAGTGAGAAGAAATCCCACGACCGCCCAAGGAGAAAGCGGGAAAAGGAAAAACCTTCTTCTCTTCTTACCTCAAAGCCTGGGACTTAATAAACGGTTTTATTTGTTTCTACGTGACATCTAACTCGATAAGTCGGAGGAAGTTCACGTCTTCCTCTTTTCAATCCGTCGTGCCCTGCATACGTTATTAGTGGAACAAGCCCAGCTGGAGCGGAAATACCCGGACATTTCACGCCTTGTCCTCTACTTTATTTTCTTCAAGAGAATCCAACATATCCCCGCCACTACAAGCAGAGGCAAGCAGTCAAGTGTAATAGACAAGGCACTTGAAAATGACACAATTGAGCGAGGATTGGACGTTGGGCAACATCAGATGCCACTCACAATTTGAAAACGTGACGCTTCCAGGTAATTCTTTGGAGATTTCCGCCTTCCCACAAAAACATGTACCGCAAATAAATATCCAATGTATACGGCGTAGCGTGGATCTGCCAATTCAACAAATTGTCCTCCTTGACTATACTGCCGCGTTGCGTAGACTTGAATTCCTCACACATATTTCTTCTAAATTTATAAATTTAGAAATAAGTGCAAAATACAACTAAATTCCTTTCACATATTTATGTCAATGGAATACTCGTATAGTATAAACACGCCCTTCTCAAATAGGACTTGTCCTCATAAGCGCTTAACATGTAAAATTGTATGCACAGAACCGCCAAAGCTTAGCATATTCTTTGCACTTAAATTCCGTAATGCATAATACATAAATCACCTGTCAATCAATACACGTGTTAAATTACTACGTAGGAAATTGCACTTGACATAATCGACTGTGAAACTAACAACTGACACGCGTCGGTGACTATAACAGAAAGGAAAGTCATCATTTAGACTGGCCCATACGAGTACAAGTCACACTCCATGCGTTGCGTGACGTTAGAAACTGATGAGAAATGACATGACACGCACGAGTAAGGATAACAATGTAAAAGTTAATCGTCCAGGAAAGTAAGTTATACGACCTTTCCCTGGCGCCCACTGCATCCCAGCAAATCATTCTGCGAGGTCAGCGGGCAAAGTCAAGTGAAAGCTTTCCGGGCCGCAGGTACTTTTAGCCTGACCCTAGAGACCCGAAACCATCTAAAAACTTTGTGGGTTGAGAAACGAGCGCATTATTGCTCATAAAATGCAAGTGGTTCATATCCTTAGGTTTCATGCATGGCACAAAAGCATCCCCGAACAAAGCGTGATTTCTTTGATTAATATTTTGGAGGGAAGTCGAAGAAATCATGAGAGAACGGGTGGTGGTGGCGTAGCATACTGTAGGACGAGCACTTTGTTGGATTAATATGTATTGTGCACATTTGTTGCTTTTAAAAGGGGACGATTATGCTATGGAGGGTATAATACGGGGCTAAAAGCCGGGAAAGTATCGGACGTCGTACTTAATCCTTGCCATTTCAGAGCAAGGGTGGAGATTCCATTTAAGGAAGAGTAAAAGTTTCCAGGTAATTAAACAGGGTCGTAAAGCTTGAGAATGGAGATGAACCACTTTCTCGTAATCATAAAGCTTTCCGGATTTTAATGTGGAGGTGTTTTTATATCCCGATTTGACCTGAAAGCTGTTGAACCATATTGCAGGCAATAATAATATTGAATCTTCGCAGCAAAAACTTTGCGACAACATTCAAATTAATAAAATCATTAAAGTATATCGTAGTGCCAAAAATATTTGTTTGATATAATGGTGTCAATATTTAAAACTATTATTTTGTAAATAAAATTGAAACAATAACTAAAAAATATTATTGGAATTCTTATTACTTAGAAATCGTGCGTATGCTGACTCTTGATGCGCGAACGAAACAATTGAAGCTTGGAAAATTTAAGGGAATCTCGGATTGGACAGAAAAATGTAACTAAAAGCATGTGCATAATATTGGTTACAATGCATAACGGGCACACAAATCCCGCAAGCTGGTTCAAAATGCACAACTTAATCTTTAACTCGCCGTATATGTTTCATGAAAGGCCAGCGTCGTGGCGGACGCGGCGGCCGCTCAAATGCACCAGAAACCCCTTGCAGTTTTTATGGATGGGCAAACCCGGATTTTCCTACCCGGATTTTCCTTTTATCGAATTTGAGATTTTACGACCCACTGTGCCCCTTAGTAACTCCCGAGTCCACAATTCTTGATTACGTAAAAGTCCTCTGCTTGGAAATTCCCATATCAGTCCAGGGAAAGCTAAATGACGATCAATCAGCAAATAAACCCACCATTTTACGAGCCAGGTCCGGAGAACTGTACCCCAAGCAACTTTTTCGTATAAATTAGGAAGTTCTTACATGCGGATGCACATAAATTAGCGATTTGTGTTTTCTTTGTTCTTCAGAACTTCCACATCTCCGCCAATTTCCATTTTCTTTTCTGCATGAGACATGGGGCATTTCACTCAACGTTATGTTGGTTTGGTGTTTAGTCTGGCCCGGGGTATAGCCTAACTGTGAATAAATCAGCATTTATTTCACAGGGGACAGTTGAGTCGCTCTATGTCAGGAATTGTTTATTGTTCATTGTTCCACCTGGATAATTTTATTATTGTTATTTTTGGCCCTCTTGTGAGTACTAGCTGAAACTGGATTTGGACTATGTTGATGTTTTGCCGAAATTTTTGAAACGTATTAAAATTCAAATTCGATTGCTTCGCTTCGTATAATTTATCATTTAAAAACATAATTTTGAATCTTTCAAAATGGCCCCCCGTATTATATGTATAGTTCTCCATTTACAAAGTAAAATTGCTTAAAAGTTTCACAATCACAACAACATTACACGAGTGTTTTCTATGCTATTGTATGCCTATATCACAAATATGTTGTTATGTCCTATCCACAACCTTTGTTGTGATTGTATGCCAATAAATATCTGTCAGAATTTGTCAAGCCGGAATTTCTCCTCTTTCCCACTAATTTGTCATTTTCAAAATAAATTGACAAATGGTTCAGAAGTAATAACATTTCCCCGGTCATGAAAAGCCTTCTAAGATTGAAATAAATGGCTTTTGGTTTCGGTGTATAGTGAAAATAATCCATTTCCGTTTGTTCAGGAACTCATAAATAGCCAGGCAAAATATCCTAATATACTGTAGCTTGTCAAACCCAATTTTTATATTACAACACACAATTTCTATAAACTTTTCATTTTTAACTTAACACTTATGCCGGAAATTCTGAAAAATATGTGCGGTTGACTTCGAAAATATGTTCTCAGTAGGGGTCAGCCTTTTTCTAAGCCCGGATTTCCTTTACAGTGAAACCGAAACCATCCATTAAATCCAGACCAGCTAATTGTATTGCTCCTCGCGTTAGCGGGAATCCCGTCATTTTGAAAAATGGTAGTGATCGATTTTAGCTTTCTCGTACGACTCTGGACTCTCCCTTAACGTCTTCTTTACCCACAACGATACAAGACGAGATTTTCAGAATTTCCTTTGAAGTCATTAAGAAGCCCGCTTGAATGCATTGCATTCAACCCTTAGATCCGACTAAGGCTTTAGCTGGGAAGTTATCTTGCCCACGCACAACGCACTCCCCTCCATCCAGTCAGGATTACGATTGTGCATTAGTGCAGTGATCTTTTAACGTTAGTAGTAGCCAGTCACAGGGTAGCATATACGACAAACGCCCGTCGTACGTAGGCCTGGATCGAATCTTCCTTAAACCCAAGCCATCTCTTTTGCCATTCCAAACCCGCCGTGCCTTCAAACGTTTGGTTTCGCAAACACAAAGTTGGTCTTGAAAAACGTATCCCAAGAGAATGAATACTTTTTAGAAGTTGAAAAGCGATTAGATTCAAAGCCATGCGCGCCTCATTCCTCCGACAAATCTAATGCAGTCAGTCAGCCTTTTGTAGAGGCGGAAACCAAATGGAATATAATGGATAATGAGAAAGCATATATAATAGTCCTAGTCCCCCGCCGACCCGCCGTTCACGCCACGTCTCCACCCCGGATTTACGTAGAAATCCCAAAGAGTGTACATAATAATACGTACGTGTATTATACCTTGTCAAATCAGGATTGTGTTTGATTAAGCCGTGTAAGTTAGCACAGCACAATGGACGCAATACCACAACCAGAGAGGGTTGGACGGAAGTATTATTCAATTTCAAACATTAAGTTTGACAAAAGGAAAGTAAAGGGTGGGTTTCTTTGACTTCAACCCCGGGACAAAGGGAAAGCTCATAAAACGCTATCATGACTCTTGTAAGGATTTCAAATATGGATTTCTTTGAAGTCGTCGGATTGCCCAAGGCAGAGTAGGATATCAAAAAAATGAATGTCAGACTTGTAATCTTATAGCCTCTGTAAGGCAAGGCAGGCCAGTAGGTCGCGCGGGTTTCTTCAGAAATAAAATGTGTACTTTTCCAGAAGGTTGATTCAACACATACTGGGATCTGTATGCCGTGCCAGAGTGCTTTTATTAATAGCAAAGATAATACATTCATTAAATCAGGAGGGCAATCAAAAATTTCCAGCAAAAACGTATTAACTCAATTTCGACTAATCATTTTTTGCTTCACTCCTGATCACGTCTCAAACTAAACGTGACCTACTACATAACAGTGCTGAGTGTTGACTTGCACAAGAGCAGTAGGCAGTAATTGCTCTTATTGTGATTGCAACAAAAATCTAATCTAGAATAACATAAGAAGCTCTATCCACAAAATCTTGGTAAAAATATTATTGTAAAAATATCTTGCGGGAAAGGTTTTCTATAATAGAATTTTCTACCCGGATTTATATCACGCCGCAAGGTGAAAGGTTTAAAATGTCTATGCTTTTCTATCAGAGCTTGTCATAAATATTGATGTTTAAATTTTCTAAAAAAGATCGATTTTCGTAATGTTTTTGCTTTCAGCTTCCAAGCGGTTTTACGTTTTTTTTTCAAAATGTCAATAAGCAATTTACACGCACTACGATTTTGAAGAGCAGAACAACGAGTCAATTTACAATGTGTTGCCTTCAAAAATTTAGGGTGGTTGCGTGCAAAAATGCATGCATGTGAATGAAGATATTATCTTCACAACTCCCGTCAAATTTGATGAGAAGGAGTACTCATCAGACGAAAAAGGGTTTGGAGTTGGATCTTCCTCCCATTGTTCATCCCTGTAAGGAGTGGGGGCCTTCAATGGAAGAAAAGCCCACAATCCCTATAGCCTAACTTTCCCAAGACGGCACTCCGGGGTGACGAGGAACAGCAAAGAAAGTGACGAGGAGAAGGAAAGTTTTGCTCTCGCACGGACCCCAAGCCATTGCCACATAAGGAAAGAATGGGGGACACCCTGCTTGCTAAAACTATTAAACTTTTGGTAAAAAGATCCTCACTTCCCACACCACGGCCCTGTCTTATTTACCCCCGAATACGAATTTGGTGAAAGGACCCGTCCGTCATACTCAATCCAACTTCTTATTGCCGTCCCAAACACATAATGGCAGTCTATAGGGATCTTATCGTCAAGTCTTTTGGGACAGGGCAAATTCACGGGGAAAGATTTTTTCATATTAAGAGCCGCTCGACGTGTGAAATATACTAAAAGCTCGCATTGAGATAGCTGGGAAAGGACATCCTGATGTGTGTCGTTTATTCGATCACGAATTGATTGCTGATAAAGTTGACCGAAGCAAAATCGCCTAAACAGTCGTCATATGACTCACAAATAAAAGAAAATGGAGATCCCGGAGGGTTGAAATGTATTTTAATGTGCCAAAAATGAAGATTTTGAAAAAAAGTAAGGTTAATTTGCTTTAATTGTGAAAATGTCCAATTTCCTTTAAAATTGCTGTTTAATAAGAACGCAATGCGAAAATGAGAGGATATTAATAAATTCTAACGAATGATTAATAAAAATTAGACAGTCATACCCCTGAAAAGTAAAGAAAAACTTGAAAGTTATTCATTTAAAAAGTTTTCTCTTTGCAAAAACCCCATTACCGTCAACCCGTTTTATTCCTACTCTAAAAATTTGAATATCTCCCAGGCATGGCACGCACGGGAAGGATTCCACTTCGAACCACTGTGAAAAGTCAACCGAAATGAAATCACCTACTGGGTCGGTGAATTTGAATAAATATTTCAATGGAAGGAGTGCTGAGGGACTTTTTTACGCCCATTCATTTCCTTTCATTTGTACGCACTTGGTGATCTTTTCAAGATTTTATAGCTTGCGTGAAGATATCCCTTCACACGCGAGAGGTTCTTAAATATAAAATTTCCATGTTTGAAAGGATGGAACGGCGTGCCGTGGCAGCGTGTGAGCCCGCCATTGCCATTTATTCCCGATATCTGCATTCAGTTCCCTCCGAATCTGATACTGTATCTTACATTGTGTTTGTACGGGCAAGGGATGACGCATTCTTCGAATATCAAGTACACATTTGCATTCGAGTCGATTCTCCTTTTTTGAACTCCAACTCAGATACTTTTTAACTTGGGCTAGTAATGTTAGCCGCGTAATTTTTGTTGCTTAAATCTGGTAGTCTCATATAAAGATTACATCTATTTTATATAACTAACTTAGAGATTGTCTCCTTGTCTGAAAGACTAATCTAGAAACCTCAATTTTACATAGGTTGCCTTGACTTATTATACTTTATATCAGTTTAACTCCTAATTTTTGCTTAGTAAAATTAGAAGTAAAACTGTACGTACGGGGTTCTTTAATTTAGAACATTTTAGTTAAAACGTTTAAAACTTATTATATTTGGTAGACCAAGCAGAATGCTTAAATTGCCTGAAAATATTTTTTTTGATGTTATAGTACATTATCCCCAACTATGGGGTGAACAAATTAATTTAATTGAAAAACACACCACAAATGTGTACGTTTTGGCGAGCAAATTTGCATCATCATGTGTTTTGTGTCACCGAAACAAAACATGCAAGCGGCATCTCACCTCATGTGGTTCGATGGAAAGTGTCGGATGCCGAACACTCAAGCAGAGAGAAATCATGTAGATGTAGTAGTACATACATGAGAGTTCATCCAATTACTTTTAAGGGAGCAATTCTTCTACGCACGGACCAATTTTTTTGAAGAGGGCAATATTTTCTAGAAAAATGCTTGCAGATTTTCTAACTTTATTCAATTGTTGAGCGAAGCGAGTAACCCGTCCTATAGATATGAGAGGAGAGGAGAGAGTAAATATTTCCCAAAGAAGAAAAATTAAATCGGTATACATATAGGATGTAATTTAGTGGGAACCAGATTGATTTTATTATAGTTATGATTTAATATTAATATTAATAAATGTCATCAAAGAAAACAGCTGCAATAAAGTACAAGTTGCGGCATACTGCTTATATATCCAGAGGCGAGCACAGTTCGAAAGTATAAAGCCCATAATTGACAAGGACGGAATGGTCGTTCCCTTCCTTGCTTTTGCCGGCCGCATGGGTTTTCGTTCTGGGAACTTCATGAGTTGGTTACTTGCTGGAAAATGCAATCAAAATCTTGTTAGAAAGGTCCACAGTCCACAGCACCCCCTTGCCAACCATGAAGTGAACTGAGTTGGAAAATTGGTCATAAGATGAAAAGCCGACGCCGCCGGGTGGGGATTGATTTAATAAGTAATGAATCAAATCAAAGGGTGATACTACACTGTTTTAAAATTTTGATTCCAAGCCTGTACATACTGGGTTTATTAAAACTAAAGAAGCATAATGCATGAATGCGTCCAATTTTGAATGAAAATTGATCAGAATTGTTGGAAATCCTGGAATTAATGAAGTACGGAAGAGCGGAAAGTACAGTGCAGCAGGGCAAACTTGCAAGCTTCTAGCTGTACTAAACTATACGCCTAAAAACCCACTCAAGATTATGCTAAAACTCTCATTATGTTATAATTTAAGATTTATTTTTTTACACAGGTTATTGCCAAAGCATTTGGGATGGGTACCTATGCTGGCCACCAACTCCTGCGGGAACCACTGCCAAGCTCCAATGTCCTCCGACAGATCGTGGGATTGGTGGTGCCAAATCGTGAGTCAAACTAATACAACTTTATAATCCCAGCATTTAAAAATACCACACACTCCACTCACAAATTCTACCAATATTTCTACCAATGTATCAAAGGGAGGAGCAAATGTGTTAATGTATCTACTGTATCTGTACTGTACTACTGTGTCGATACAGTATCAATTACTTAAAAACTCGTTTAAGCTCGTTGTAAATTCTGATGTCTAATAATTTAAAAAATAATGTATGTCACATTTACTCATAGCAGGCATATATGTGATAAGTGACATGCAAATCCTTGTAAATGTCATGAGTCATGTAACCACCACGCATGACTGATGACAACTTGCTTGCACAGCGTTGACTTCCATTGTTCAGGCCATCAGAAAATCCTAAAATATATTTTATAGATTATTCTTCAAATTGAACCCAACCCCCACAGCAAGAGCCCGCAGAATGGGGTTGTCAAGTCTTGTCATGAATAAAAATACGACGACATATCCTTGACATATCATATTATGTGATAAGCCGAAGTTTTCTCCTTCTGTTATCATTCCCGCACCACAGTCCGTCACCACCGCACCGACGTTAGCCAGAATGGGGGGAAATGGCACAAAAAGCAAAGAGTAAAATAGGTCCATTTCCTCATTCTGGCTTGACAAATGCATTTTGTCGGATGTTCCTCTGAAGATAACCCCTTTCTTGACCTCCCATTTCTAATGCCGTGCCGCCACCGCTACAAGTGCAGATTCACACACACATTGCTCAGTGATCCGGCACGTCCTGGTCCCCTGCTAAAAACATGCTGGACAATTCACAATTTATGTTAAGGAATCTCAAATCCATTTCACGGAGACATGTTTTCCGCCCCTTGACATTATCCTGAGTCTCCATTGCCGATTTGATAAACTCTCCCGGAGGTCCGGCATTTCATTCATTTGATGGCTCTTTTCTCTGGGCCATTGAATAACGCACCCGTGAGTGAGGATCACAGATTTTTGAAGAAGATTGCAGCTGTACTTACTGTGTTAAATAAATAAACAATGGATGACAGTGGCAATTCTTTGTGCGCTGTGTTTCCTGTGGTTTTTGCCTCAATCTTCTTGGCGGCCCAACTCCTTTGTTCTGGGGAATGATTTGTGAGGGCGCTTGGCACGCGGAGGAAATTAAAGCGTTGTCAAGCAGGACTGTCCCATCCGGGCTCGGAGTTTTGATGGATGTGGCAGATTAAATATGTCTAAAGTTCTTGGATCCGAGGAAAAGCACTGTGGAAATTGAAGAAAACAATGTATGTCGAACCCTACCACAAATTACACTGCGGAGAAATCCCATCATTAATTTCCCATGACACAAAATGAAATTTCATTGATTTATTCGGGGCTGGGACGTACGTAAGTTACGCACATTGTAATTAATTTTGAAGTAAATAAAAAAGCCGTTCACACACACCATTTGACATTCAATATTTTTATGCCTTAAGTACATTTAATTCTGGAGACAAAAATTCAAAGGACAGAGTGGTTTTGTCGTACAAGTTTACACTGAAGTGATGTGATTAATAGAGCGTTCCCGCCCACGACGAGGAGGGCTCAAATGAAATGAGGTAGAATTGGCTACCAGATGCACTCCTTCAATCCCCGCCTCATTCATCAATCACTTTCCGTACTCAATCTTGTAGTGAAGTGTGAAAAGTTGAATCTGGCCAAACCGGACACCAAATGGAATGGATTGGATTTACTTGGTCAGCCAGTCCTGATTTTCGACGAGGCTATATAAAAACTAGAATTTTGACGGAAGGATCCGGGTACGTGGAAAGACTTGGAACTTTTGGGAGATGATTGGCAAAAGTCATTTGGTGGTGGTCACTGGGTTATATTTAACTCTGAAAAGTGTTTATAGCGAGTGACGTATGCATTTTGTGATGAAAATGTAAAAGCCGCTCTTGGCTGTCGTTTAGCTCGGAGAGAAAGTACATACTTTGAAGCTTTATTTTATTCTTTCACAGCAAAGTGGGATGGATATGCGTCGTTTTGATTTTTGAAAGTGAGGATTATAGTTCTGAGCCAGTGACTTTTACTCTGTCAAAGCGAGGGGATTCAAGCACATGCAATTGTGTTTATGTGAATTGATATTTTGAATTTAAACAAACTTCAACTCAAATGATCATGTTTATCCTCGGCTTCTATTTACATTTCTCATGAATCTCAGTTACTGTAATACTCCTACTTAGAAGTTGTTATTGTAACGTTTTACTCGGCTTAATGGCGGATTTAAGAGTTAGACATAACAAATCCAATCACGCCTAATTTGACATAGAAAACAAATCTAGACTAGTCACGCTGTGTGTTGCTTTCTAGAATTCGCTGATCAGACACTAGACACCCACGTGCCGAATAGTATTACATTACATTACACAGAAAATCAGGCACATTTTTATCCAACGGACAACATCCGCCCACAGCGGCGCGGCGGGGGAGGCATTGGATTGTCTGCTCGCGTAGCCTCAGCCTGCATCCCCTGTCAGCTTGTCATTTAGATTTATGCTCTAACCTGTGTGTACTCTTGGATTGCTTTAATTAAATCCTTTTCAATCCCCCAAATTCTCTCGAGAAAGCATCACGCAAAGACCCAAATCGTCCACTCCTGCATCAACGTGAGGGAGGAAAGCAAAGCTTGGGCGGGAAATGGAAATTTGAGTGCTGAAGTGAAGTTGGGGAACCGGGTGTGGATTACTCGCTGAAATTGAAACCCCACACCGTTCAGAATGGAACAAGACTATAGAATATCCCTTTCTTGGATTGCTTTAATTAAATCCTTTTCAATCCCCCAAATTCTCTCGAGAAAGCATCACGCAAAGACCCAAATCGTCCATACTCCTGCATCAACGTGAGGGAAGAAAGCAAAGCTTGGGCGGGAAATGGAAATTTGAATGCAGAAGTGAAGTTGGGGAACCGGGTGTGGATTACTCGCTGAAATTGAAACCCCACACCATTCAGAATGGAACAAGACTATAGAATATCCCTCTTCTACAAATACACTGGCATATTTTATTGATCAGGGCAGTGTTGCGTGCTTTAAGGTCAGGTCGGGTGGCGAGGGAAAATGGAAATTATTTGCATAGAAGAAGCGCCGGGGCAATATCTGATTCTAAGAATTTCTAAGGCGTAGATGATTGACGTAATTTAGAAAAAAAACATTGTATCGCCAAACTGGAATTTGATATCCAAATGAAGATTTGGATAGAAATAGATCGACGAAAAACCCGCCAAGATTGTAATAATTCATTGTGGTTATTATTACGTGACGGTGACGCTTTGTTGTTTATTTAAAGCAAAATTCTACATCGAACTTGAGAAGGGATACCTCAAAAAGTTGAGAATCTACAAAATATAAATACGCCACAAGCTTTTGTTTGAAACGCAATTTAACGTTGGATTTGATCTTTTGTTTCCTATTGAGTGCTTCCAATTCTAAGAACAAGTAATAAAATCCCGAGTACCTCCCACAAATGAAGTGAAGAGATCAACATGCTAAGACGGATATTGCCTTGTGAGTGAATTTCTTTACCTTCCTCTCAATCAATCTTGGAAGTACTCCTTTCGTAGCGGAGATAGGCATTAGAGTAAATTGATTGAGCTATTCCAATACTTTATTGCGGTCCTCCCCTCCCTCCTAAACCACCACATAAAGGAGAAGAGGAGGAAGGAAGATGATTTCCTGTCCACATCATCAAATTACTCGCAAGGCAATACCCGGAGTACCTTTATCTACCCCATCAATACTCCTATTATTTGCCTCCCGTGACAAGAGAGGCGGAGAAAGTGCGGAAATAAAATTATATATTTTATGATATGGGACTATGGGAGGCAAGATGATAAGAAGCCAAAGTGAAGGAGGATCCTCCCGCGCCCGGATTCTCCCGGGAACTTCGTTCGACTTTCCTAAAGTTTTATGTCTTCGCTGACCCTTGGTCCAAAACCAAAACACTTGCAGGATTTCAAATCGTATTTCTGGATGTGCGCTTGTCGTCTCTTGATTTGATAAAAAACTCAAAGCCTTGGGTAAAGCCTTGGGGTTGGGTGTAAGTTTAAATTAGTTTAGAATCCATACTAACTGGTAGATTTGACATTTGAAACTTTCTTTTTTTTTCAGTCTAAGAAGAGTATAATCAATTTACCAGGTATAAAAATACAAAGTAGAAGTTTGACTTTGCACAATATATCAAAATACTGTGGGAAGTTATATACAAATTCTAGAAAATATATTCAACAGTGGACCATTATTGGGCGTCTAGTTTATGAGCTAAAATTTGCAGACACGCATTGTCCATTATCCATAAGCACATAATGCAAGAATAGTACGGACGAAAATTATGAGACCATGAAGAGAGTATTATAGATGCATTAAGCTACATACTCATCTCGTCACCTAATTAATTACCTTGCATTTCTTTGCACTCACAATTACAGTCTATTCAACGCGGTGAAAGTGAGCTACGAATTCCCTTTATGTTTGTGCTTGCCGGATTGGACGGGATTATCCATTTTACCGAATTCCATTCTCTCTGAGGAATCGGATTCCGCTGTCCGGAATACAATAGAAAACCCGTCCTTCCACCGGCTGGAATACATGAGCATTACGAAAATGTCACTTCGGAAGCACAAGGAAAAAAAATCTAATCTACAATTGCTTTTACCCAAAAACATGCCCCATGGCGTGATTCATTCTTGAAAATGGATTATTCGATGTCTATACGCTATTAAGAATGTGCTGCAGTGCACGCAGCTCACAGTTTGTGGTTTTCACAATACAATACAAAAGATTTCTCCAGCATTAACCCCCCCCCCCCCCTCTATTCTCACTCTACAGAGAAAGNCCCCCCCCCCCCCCCTCTATTCTCACTCTACAGAGAAAGAAAGTAGACTTCCAATATTTCGAGTTTGATATTCAAACCCATTTGCAAGCAAAAGTTTCGCGCCTAAAAGAAAATGATTTCGATCCTATACGTACGTTGAGTTGAGCAAAATAGAGGAGAGGACATTGACCTCCGTGTATAGTATTAATGGTACAATCAGTACTAAGGTTGGAGGCTTCGATCTACAACAACAAAATCAAGTCGGATGCCATTAATCACGGATCATACACGTTTTTTGCTTATATTTTTGCATGCTCTACGGTAAGTGCAGTTGGACGTCAAAATTGAATGGTCTCATTTATTTCCTTGTGTGACTATCAGGGATTTGATGTCAGGCTTTTTCGGTTCTAAAGTTGCTCCTTCAGTATTTAGACGGAGATAGCATAACTTATTGTCTTGCCATAAAAGTTGAAATTGTAATTGTGGATTCGTTTCAAACTTCAAACGTGAGTTTAGTAATATATTTTAGGTGTGTTTCCAAGAAATGCTAGAATTTGTGGCCGAAATGCAACCCTTGCCGAAGACTGCTGCTCGAACACATTGTTCGTGCTTACCTCTATTTGTTTTGGATTTCCAGGGTTTGCTTCCCGGACTTGCGGAGGGGATGGTGTTTGGACTGGGCGAATGGAAGGAGAAACTTCATCCGGGAATTACAGTTTGGGACGAACCAACTTGGCCCAGTGTTTAAATTTTAAGGACGAGCAGGTAACGTTTTGTGTTGACACACAACACAATTTTGCACAATCCCTTGATTACACATCAGAAAAACATGTTGTTGTGGCATGTTGTCACTACCAAACAACAAGATCTAAAATCTTGAAAGAATTTGAGTTAAAAGATACTATTGAACCATTTTTGGAATCAAAACAAAATATTAGAGACATTAACACCCGTTTTACAATCATTGCCTTCGGGTCTGGGTTGGACCCATCTGAATATTCAATCATTTCTTCCGGGCTCGTTTATTCTTCAATTAAGGGCCGTTCCAAAAGTTGTAACTTTGAATGAGTCAACTCCTTTTCCCCGTCATTCCCAGCGATGCTAGTTCTATTGTCTTGCAACCAATTAGGGAGAGTGAATCGAAACTTTTAATTAGCGGAAAGCGAAACAATTCCTTCAATGGGGCAAACCATAACGTCTTCCGTGCAAAATATGTAAGTATATTTATGGTTAGATCGTCGTAAGTGTTTGGCACGCTTTTGTTTGCCTGGGTGAGGCCATGGCCATAGGCGCCTTTCTTTTTGCTACAGGATCTAAAATCGTCAGTAAGCTTTCCGAAATTAATGGCAACACAGTGCCAGTCTACTGTGGTGTTGTTCACAAAGTTGAAGGGTGAATAAATACATTGCTTTGTTTTAAACAATTTAAACAGATGGGAGAAGGCACCCGTGGCTTTGAATTGATTGGACTGACCATTTCCATGATTTCACTCATTCTTGCAATCTTCACATTTTGCCATTTCAGGTGAGAAAGATTAACACTGCATGTTATATTTGTGTTGTGTTTACTAAAAATTCTGAAGAAAAAAAAAGTCTTTCAAATATGCAATGTGCGATGTTATGCTGGAAAAGGCGTGGACTCCCAGAGCACTTTAAAAATGGGAAAGCGACAGCGAAATTAGTCCGCCTCTGTTCTCCTTCTCAGGCATGGCAATGGCATATTATTTATTCAAAATCACTCCAGGTTTGAAAATTCCCTCTAACGAACTCGGAGAAATATATCATGTGAGTGCGTGCATTCAAGTGTTTGCTTGGCTCTTGAGTGCATTGAATCCAAAATTTGTTTAACTTCAGAAGGAAAACCCTACCACTTTAACGTCCAGTCAAATCCCGTCCTAAAGTTGATACTTTTGTCGGCTGGGATTGTGATATATCAATCCCCATATCGTTCCTCAACTTCTCAATTCTCAAATCACATAGAAAGTTCTAGTACTCTGAAATTCTCAAGTGCTACATACAAAATTTAATACATTTGCATAAGCGATTTCCCTTTTCATTGTTACAATAATCACATAACATAATATTTTGAATTTCCTAAGCGAGTAATACACTACGTCGGTTTCGAATTTAAGTCGAACTTCGTACTTGCTATAATTGGGGCAAGAAGGTCTCACACAATTACAGAGGGTATCAAAAAGCCAATCCAATTCAAATTACCTCTCCTTTTCTTATTTTCATTTTTAGGAACCTTTGGAGCAACCGAACACGTATCCACAAGAATCTCTTCATTTCCCTGTGTATTCAAGTCCTCCTCCGTATCATTGTCACATTGGACCAAATCGTGAGTTCCCCACCCTCCAGTGTGCAAATTTCACCCCGGAACAGCAGCAGGAATAATTCGGTAACAATTTCCATTCATGCCATTAGTATTCAAATTTAAACACGGGGGAATTCCATCCTGTCACATTTTGGATGACTGAAGCCAGAGAAAATGTCTTATTGGGTAGGCATAGGATTTCGATTCATTTCGCAATACACATCATTATTCCGATTCCTCCCCGTTGCTCACCCTCCACCGCCTTTCCGCTTCATTACGTCTTCTCCATTCCCTTGAATTTAATTCTGTCCCGAATTGTTATTCCCGGTCGACGCGCCCTGTCCTCGTCCCTCCCGCACATCTTGCCATAAAATATTTTCATTTGATTTGTTTCATTTCCTTTGTGTGACCTGACTGCGTACCCCTTAAGTATTATTAACATTGGCAATGAAGTATTTCCTGCCAATCAACCCACAGGAAGGAAGATAGTCGAATTGAATGCAAATGGAGGTTTTCGAGGAAGGCGGGGAGGCAGAAAAAAACCATTATCATTTCTTACGTATTTCCTTTCCTTTGAATCATTTGCCTTTAATGCGTACATACAAATCTGCCCGCTTCCCTTTCTCACTGGCTGGCATGGCAAGGGAAAAGGAATTGGACAAGCCGCGATAGTGATACCCTTCTTAACATTGACAAGTCAAGGAATATTACAATCAAGATTGAGGATTCTTGGGAGACAGGGAGGTGATGACGCAAAATGAACGACTTTCACTTGCCCGACTAGGCTTAAAGCTGGGATGGATGTCTGACATGCCATTATTATTGTGGATAATGCAGAGAAGGATTTGCGGGGAAATTATACACGACCTTACCGCATCATTAGTGGTGTCGTCATCTTTTCCATTTTCCTTGGAACTTGTGTTGCAAATGCGAAACCAGTACCAAGACCAATACTGGGGGATTTTCACCCTTGTTAATTCGATATATTCGCAATCCTCAGAGTGGTATAAATGTCAGGATTCTGAATACCCTGCCTATAAATGCCTTCATTAAATGTTTTGTATGCACGTGTAGGCTTTATACGTGAAATATTATAAAGTTTGCTACATTTTGTATAAATAATATGTAAATATATGCATTACTAGTAGAAACCTCTGGTTTACCGTTTTTTTACGGATTTTACAAATGAAATACCAAATATAATCGACGAGCTTTACAGGGGCAGCCTTTATAAACGATACTCACTGCAATGCAGTGCTGAAAAAGTGAGGCGTTAAAATTAATTAAATTGAGTCAACTTGAGACTTAATTTACTGCGAATTCAAAGGCTCGTAAAATGCACTCGAGTTTGTGATATTGGCACTTTATGTGTGCTTACTTTCATTTGCGTTAGTCCTGATGTACTCGTTTAGCTTTGGAAATGAAACCGAATCCATGGAATTACT